>AWOL01S0308774.1:0-13890 GCA_000715115.1 Nicotiana otophora | reverse complement strand
GTACTGAATCAATAATAGGAGTATCTGCATCAACATCTCTCACAAAGGCCAAATATGACAAACATCCATTTCCAGCCATACGTTGGGACTTCAAATAAGAAATTACCCTGCTAGGAACAAAATCTAGAGAACGTCTCCATTCAACCTTTGGCAACACCGGCATCGTCAACGTCAGGATTTTTGCGTGACAGTCCAGAATAGCATGACATGGAGACAACTAATACATACCCGGGAATATATCGAAATCAACCATATCGAGTAATAAGAGATCAACTCTAGTCTCCAATTCCCCAATAGTTACCACACACGGTCCACAGTAATAATATCGCCCACCGGTGTAAATACACAATCAGGTGAAACTAAGGACTCACATGGCATATCCAGATAATAAGCAAAATACGATGATACATATGAATAAGTGAAACAAATTTCAAATAATATAGAACCCTCCCCGTGGCACACTGAAATGATACTTATGATCACTGCATCTAAGGCAACAACATCTGGCCTGACAAGTAAAGCATAGAATCGGGCATGACCGCCACCTGACCGGCCTTCCCCTCTTGGGTGACCCCTAGCTTCCTGATCCCCACCCGAGCTGGCTGGGCGGGTGGTGTAACTGTTGGTGTTGGTGTCGTCAGTCGTTAACTCTGCTGTGGAGCCCCACTCAACAACCCAGGACAATCTCTCTTGAAATGGCCCAATTCTCCACACGCGAAACAACCCCTCCTATGACGGGACTGCTCCTCCTGATAACCCGAAGAATAACCTGTAGAAGCTTGAGCAAACGAGGCATGGTGAGAACTCTACGCAGGTAGTGTACTGAATGAAGATTGGCCTAAGTGAGCACTGTAAGAACTGTGGCTAGCTGATGCACCACGATGAGCCGGATGACCCGTCTGAGTGTGTCTGTAAGAACGACCCCTACTGCGGTAAATCTGACCACCTGAAGAAACACAACTGAAATCACCTGAACCACGAGGCCTCTTAGCCTCCCTCTCCACTCGTTCCTGACTGCGAACCATCTCAATCTGATGAGCAATGTCGAACACCTCGTTGAAAGTAGCACCAGACACTCTCTCTCTAGTCATGAGTAATCGCAGCTGAAAAGTGAGGCTGTCTATGAACCTCCTGATCATCTCCCTGTCTGTGGGAATCAGCCAGATAACATGACAGGCCAACTCTAAAAATCCCATCTCATACTGCATCACTGACATATCACTCTGACGAAGCTGTTCGAACTGCCTGCGCATCTCCTCTCTACGGTATTGAGGCACGAACTTCTTCAGGAATAGACAGGATAACTGATGCTAGGTAAGGGGTGCTGCGCCGACCGGCCTACACCTCTCGTAAGCCTCCCACCATCTGAAGGCAGCCCAAACAAATTGGAAAGTAGTGAACGAGACCCCACTAGTCTCAAAAATACCCTCTGTCCGAAGCATCCGCTCACACTTATCAAGAAAAACCCTGAGCATCCTCTTACTCAGTACCGCTTAATGGTGGAGGTCGAAGCCTCTAAAATCTCTCAAGTCTCCTCTGCTCATCATCTTCCATAACAGGAACTATCGAGGCCTAAGCAGCTGCAAACGGCTGGGTTGGTAGTGCCCCCGGTATATGAAGTCCCTGTACTACCTGGTCTGGAGTACGGGCAACAGGGGAATGAGTACCTCCCCCGGCCTGAGAAGTGGCAGTGCGTCCTGTGCCTAAACCATCTGATCAAGACTAGTACAAATTGTCAATATATGGCCCAGAGCCTCCTGAAGGCCTGAAATCACAATAGGTGTAGCTGGTGCCTGAGCTGGTCCCGCCGGCTCAACTGTATCCGGAATCTACTCCTGAGCTGGAGCAATTCGTGGTACTACAGGTTCTTCTCCAACTGTTACATGAGCTATACATCGACGTCTACCTCGGCCCCGACCTCTCGCTGCCCTAACTGGTGGCACTGGTGGCTGACTGTCCAATCCAGTAGTATGTGTTCTCACCATCTGTGAGAGAATAGAATAACAGAAATTTAGTTTCTGGAATCAACAAATTCGCACAATAGAATACAAGAAAGTGAAATTTTCCTGAGGGTTCTGCAGTCTCTCAAAGATAAGTATAGACGTCTCTGTACCGATCCGCAAGACTCTACTAAACCTGCTCATGACTAGTGAGACCTATGCAACTTAGGCTCTCATTCCAACTTCTCATGGCCCAAATTCCTAACATGTTGTGATGGCACCTATCTATGTACTAGGTAAGCCGACAACATCAATAACCCACGATTTCCTTTAAGTTTGAAAATAAAATTTTTAATACAATACCAAAAATCTAGCAAATTCTGATACAACACTCCCAAAACCCGGTGTCACTAAGTACATCAACATCTAATATGAATACAAGTCTGGAAAATACGGTCCATAATAGTTTGAGACCAAATACTATAAATAAGGAGAGAGGGAAGGAGAGGTAAGGTCTGCGAAACACGACAGCTACACCTGATATGTCCGGGAACACCTGGATCTGCACATGAAGTGCAGGGTCTAGTATGAGTACAACCAACTCAGCAAGTAACAATAATAAATAAAGAACTCAAGATAGTGACGAGCTACACAGTTACAGTTCATTTTCAGCAATTCCAGCAAGAATAGACCATCTTTCAAATCCAGCAGTTTCAGTCAAATCAATTTTTAATACAGTTCAAGTTAATGTAATCAAGATTTTAAATCTTTTAGGGAATTTCACAACAATGACAGATAGCAAGTAAGTGCAACAATAAATTAAAATCAAGTACAACCTCTCAGGGCAACAATCACTCAACTCGTCACAACAGCTCAACCACTCGGCTCTCAGCACCTCAACAATCACACTCAATGGCTACCCTCGCTCACTAGGGGTGTACAGACTCCGGATGGGCTCCTACAACCCAAGCTCCATAATCCGCAGGGACAACTCACATGATGCACGGACAACTCACGTGCTATAATATCCTGCACGGACAACTCATATGACAGAGTATCCTTACCTCACCGATAGGCCCTCGGCCTTACCTGGCCCTCTACCTCTCTAGTCTCTCGGGCTCTCAAAAATCACAAAGATCAGCCCAAACAAAGATAACATAGTGTATCAACAAATATCAAGAAAGACGGAGGTATGATACACAAGTAAAATCATGACTGAGCACAAGATTGCAATTAGAAAATAATTCAACAAGTACGTGACCTTTGTGGCTCCCAACAGTACTATCACATAGCCTACGCATGATTTCTAACATAATTTACAGTAAAATTTCTTCAATACATAGAGAGCATATAGCTAACAATAAGTTATTCAAGTTTACAATTTCACAGGATGGACCAAGTCACAGTCCCCTCGGTGCATGCCCATGCGCCTGTCACCTAGCATGTGCATCACCTCAAAAATAATCACATGACACAAAATCCGGGGTTTCATACGCTTAGGACCAGATTTATAATTGTTACTTATCTCAAGTCGTGAAATTCTTATTCTGCAATGCCTTTTGCTTGTGAATTGGCCTCCAAATGCCACACATCTAGCCATAAATAATTCGATTCAGTCAATAAAATTTATTTGAATTAAATCCAGAAGAAAATGCAAGTTTTCCATAAAAACCCGAAATTAAGCTCAAAAAAGCCCGTGGGGCCCATGTCTTGGAACCCGATAAAAGTTACAAAATCCGAAATCCCATTCCACCACGAGTCTACCCATACTAATTTTACCAAAATCTGACCTCAACTCGACCTCAAAATCATCAAATTGTTTTTCCAAATCTATAAGTTCAAATCTCTGATTTACACCTAAAAATCATGTAATCTAGTCGGATTATTTGATGATAATTCAATATTATGGAGTAGAAATGATCACAAGGGACTTGACTTAAGTATTCCCGTGCAAACCTCGCTCAAAATCACCCAACCCGAGCTTGAAATGCCCAAAAATGGCATAAGCTCTGAACCCCTCTGTTTTTGTACTGCCCAGGGGTTTTTCGCACCTGCGGAAATTTGAACCGCTCCTACGGATCTTTCCCCTGCTTCTGCGAAAACAATATCGCTTCTGCGATCCTCCACGCGCAGGCGCATGTCCGGATCTGCGCTCCACAGTCACCAACCCAGTCTCCGCTTCTGCGATGTCCATTGCGCTTCTGCGTGGTCGCACCTACGAGCCATCTTCCGCAGGTGCGATTGCACCAAAAGACAGAAACTTCATATTTTTCTTATACGTCCGAATTTGCTATGTTAACCATCTGAAACTTACGTGAGGCCCCCGGGACCTTAACCAAATATACCAACAAGTCCTAAAACATCATATGAACTTAATCGAACCTTCCAATTATCTTCAACAATGCTAAAACGATGAATCATACCCCAATTCAAGCCTAATGAACTTTGAAATGTTTAGTTTCTACAAACGACTCTGGAACCTATCAAATCATATCCGATTGAGCTCAAATTTGGCACACAAGTCATAAATGACATAACAAAGGTATTCCAATTTTCATAATCGAATTCCGACCCCGATATAAAAAATTCAACCCCCGGCCAAACTTCCCAAAAATTCATCTTTCGATATTTGAAGCCAAATTCCACTACAGAACTCCAAACAATTTTCCAAATACGCTCCTAACTACAAAATCACCATACAGAGCTATTGGAATCATAAAAATTCTAATTTGAGGTCGTTTACACATAAATCCAGATGCGGTCAACCTTTCTAACTTAAAATTTTAATTATGAGACTAAGTGTCTCGTTTTATTCCGAATTCCTTCCGGACCCGAACCAACTTACTCGGTAAGTCATAAAATAACTGTAAAGCATAAATTGAGCACTAAATGGGAGAACGGGGTTATAATACTCAAAACGACTGGTCGGGTCGTTACATTCTCCCCCTTATAAACAAACGTTCGTCCTTGAATGTTTAGAATCATACCTGGAGTCTCAAATAGGTGTGGATATTTGTTCTGCATCTCCTGTTAAGTCTCCTAATTAGCTTCACTGACTAGTTGGCCTCTCCATTTTACCTTCACTGATACTATGTTCTTTGACCTCAGCTTTCGAACCTGCCAGTCTAAAAAAGCCACTGCCTCTACGTCATAAGTAAAATTACCGTCCAATTGTAATATATTGTAGTCCAGATTATGAGACGGGTCCCCGACATACCTTCGGAGCGTGGATACATGGAACACTGTATGAACACGTGATAGACTAGGTGGCAAAGCAAGTTCATAAGCCACATCTCCAATTTTCTTAAGTATCTCAAAAGACCCAATATACCGAGGGCTCAACTTGCCCTTTTTTTCTGAACCTCAACACACCCTTCATGGGTGAAATCTTGAGCAGAACCTTCTCCCCAACCATGTGAACAACATCAAGAACCTTCTTGTCAGCATAACTCTTCTATCTAGACTGTGCCGTGTGAAACCATTCCTGAATCACTTTGACCTTCTCTAAAGAATCCTGGACCAAGTTAGTACCCAACAGTCTAGTCTTACCCGACTCAAACCAACCCACCGGACACAGACACCGTCTCCAATACAAAGCCTCATATGGAGCCATCTGAATACTCGAGATCTTTACCACTTTTAGCTCAACAATCTTCCTACACGCTTTTGATAACACATGCATGTAAAATAAACAACTCTCATGCCCAAACATTATCTTGTTAATTCCCCATTTCTTGACAAAATTCGAACCTGAGGGTTAGGGTGTAGAATATTACCTCTAGGATGAAGACCTAGTGAGCTTCCCTTCTTAATATTCCAACACTTGAGCAAGGATTAAAGAACAATTATTGGAGAACACCTTCCCACTCTAGGGAACTCTCTCTCACTCTAAAATGTCAGATTATACCTCAAAAATGACCAAAAACGTGTATTTAACGAAGTAGGGTCGGGTTTTAAAAATCCAGGTTATGCAGACCGCATAATGGCCTTCTGAATAAAGCATTGTACCTCATGTCTCCTTCTATGACATACAATTTAGTTTCCTGGATGGTCCCGGCGGTGTTACTGGTAATGTTATTTTTCCCTTAGTGGTCTCACATTCCATGTTGAATCTGTTTAGAACTCGAACTACAAGTACGATTTGGTCTTGTAGACTGAACTGCTGCACGGCCCTCGATCGAATAATGTTGGCCGAGCTACCTGGATCAGTTAACACATGTGTAACCCGAATTATATTTACTAGTACAGATATTACCAGTGCATCATTGTGGGGATGTACGATCTCTTCCACATTTGATGACCTAAAAGGGTCATTTTATGTTTTAGAACTTGACTATGCGCTCTTAAGCCCTAAAAATCTCATTTTTACCCTCCTCAATTTGCTCGCAGACCTGGCATGTTTCCGGAAAACTGTTATGTTAAAATTGATGAAAAAAGAATTTTTACCTTACAAGTTAATTTTAGTTGACTTCAGTCAATATATTTTGTAAATGGGCCCGAATCCATATTTTGACGGTCCCGTTGGGTCCGTATCAAATTATTGGACCTGTGTGTATGCCTAGAATTGAATTCGGAGATGCCTAGCTCAAGTTATGAATTCTTTTATGAAAATTAAAATTCTGAAGTTTAATGGTTTTTAAGAATTAGTTAATGTGTGGCATGTTTTATACTGGGTCCGTATTTTGGTTCCGGAGCCCGATATAGGTCCAATATAATATTTATGACTTATCTATAAAATTTAGTAAGAAACGGAGTTGGTGTGACGTGATTCAGACGTCAGGTTGTGAAATGTAGGAATTTTAAAGTGTTCTTGAGAGTTTCATTTGACTTGGTACTAAATTCGTAGTTCTAGGTGTTATTTTGGCGATTTTATTGCGCGAGCAAATTCGTATGATGTTTTTAGACTTCTGTGCATGCTTGGTTTGGAGCCCCGAAGGCTCGGATGAGTTCCGGATAGGCCACGTGATGTTTGGACTTTGGAAAATCTGGTTTTCGGTAGATTCTGGTGGCTGCTGGTTTCCTTCTTCACGTTCGCGAAGGCACTCTCGCGAAAGCGAAGTAGAAACTAGGATGGCTGATTTTTACTCTTCACGAAAGTGAAGGCCTGGTCACGAACGCAAATTTTTGGGGATTTACCCTTGGCTAATGCGACCGGCTCATCACGAACGCGAAGTATTTGGGACCTGAGGGAGGGTCGGTCTTTCCTTCATCGCGAACACGAGCAATGTCTCGCGAAGGCGAGAAAGGTCTCGCAAACGCGAAGTCTTGGCAGCCTATACTCTTATCGAACATGACAGTGTTCTCGCGAATGCGATGAAAATTGTCGCCCAACACTTAAAACAGAATCAAACACGGGATTAAGCCATTTTCCAACTTTTCATAAAACAAATGCGCTAGAGGCGATTTTCAAGAGATAATTTCTTCCCCAAAGTGTTGTTAAATGATTCTAAACTATTTTCTTTCAATTACCCATTTCATTTCATAAATTTCCAACCTAAAATCTAGAGTTTTCATGGTAGAATTAGGGTTTTGGGTAGAAACTAGAGATTTCGGAAATTTTGGGATTTAGACCTCAATTTGAGGTCGGATTCCAAAATTAATTATATATCCGGGCTCGGGGGTGAATGGATAAATGGATTTTGGTCCGAACCTCGAGTTTTAACCAAGCGGGCCCGGGGTCGATTTTTGACTTTTTGGAGGAAAATTTTTGAAATCTAAATTTATGCAATATAATTGATTCCTTTAGAAATATTTGATATTATTGAGTCATTTTTGAATAGATACTAGTGGTTTGGAGGTGAATTCTAGAGGAAAAGTTGTGATTGAGTATTGAGTGGCCTTCGGAGCGAGGTAAGTGTTGTGTCTAACCCTGACATGAAGGAATTAGGAACCTCAGNAATTAGGAACCTCAAATTATTTGCTATGTGAAATTTATGTGAGCTGCGTATATGTGAGGTGACGAGTACTTATGCGCCGCCAATTTACCTGTTTTCCCTATTTTCTCCCGTTTTTCTTATATTGTCTCTTTTTTGTGCCTAATTGTTAAGTGTTTAGACTAGTGTTGTTAAATGGATCGTTCTTATTATGTTTACGGATTCTCTGGTGATAATTGAGTATTTATTTACAGGTTGTGATTGACATTATGGATCCAAATGTTGAACTAAGGATTGTACTTTTTATTCTATCTCCCTCTTGTTATTCATGCATTGCATTATGGTAAGAGCGAGTGTTAATGCACGGAGGGTGATGTCGTGCCATATTGTGAGTGTTAATGCACGAAGGGTGATGCAGTGCCATATTGTGAGTATTAATTAATGAAGGACGATGTCGTTCCATATTGTGAGTGTGAAAGCACAAAGGGTGATGTCGTGCCATGATATGAGAGTTAATGCACGAAGGGAGATGCTGTGTCGTTTCTATTGATTTTATGGTGAGATTGAGAGTAAAAGCACGAAGGGTGATGTCGTGTAGTTTTCCTTTACTGTATTCGTTCTCCTGCTGATTCATAGTATATTGGTTGTTCCAGTTCTCATTCTGTTGTATCTCTTTATTTCGTATTTCCCCCAGCATGTTTCCCCCTCCCGATAATTCTTGTCTAGCTCTTTAGTATTGTTATTTGTATATACAATGTTAAATTGTACATGTTGATTTGTAGGTGCCTTGCCTTAGCCTCGTCACTACTTCGTCGAGGTTAGGCTTGACAATTACGAATATATGGGGTCGGTTATACTGATACTGCGCTCTGCACTTTCTGCGCATATTTTGGTACCAGCTCGGGTTGGTCGAGATTTTAGCTGTTGGACCCGCTATCCGGAGACTCAAGGTAGATCTGTTGGCGTTCACAGACCTTGAAATCCCCATCTATCCTTCTATTATACTGTTCATTTAATTCAAACAGTTGTATTTCTTTCAGACTCTTACTTGTAGTAAAGTCTAGAATAATCGTGAATTGTGACTCCAGATCTGGGTGGTAGTAATTAATATAGTTTTTATAGTATTCCGCACTTATTATATTTCATCTTAACTAATTATTGTTATTTACTGAATGTGAAAGAAGGATTTGGTTTAGTGATTCTCTAACGTAGGCTTGCATAGCAAGTGAAATGTTTGGCGACATAACGGTCCCGACGGTGGGAATTCCGGGTAGTGACAAGTTGGTATCAGAGCACTAGGTTGCCTAGGTCTCACGATTCACGAGCAAGCTTAGTAGAGTCTGGAGGATCGGTACAGAAATGTCTGTGATTATCTTCCGGAGACTGTGAAGTTTAGGAACAAATTTCACTTCTATTCTTCTCTGTCGTGTGATGTTGTTTTCTCAATACTGATTGAACTCTTCAACTCTTATTCTCTTGCAGATGGCGAGAACACGTATCTCTTTCTCAGTTGAGCAACATCCAGAGCCTCTCGTGGCAGCTCCTACGCGGGGTAGAGGCCGAGGTAGGGGCATGTCTCAGCCTAGAGCCCGAGCAGCAGCCCCAGCAGTGGAGCCTCAGATAGAGCTCGACGAGGAGGTTCCAGCCCAGACTGTTCCTACCGGACCAACTCAGGTTCTGGAGGGGTTCATTGCCACCCTAGTATCAGGTTCCAACAGTTCATCCATTCAGAGTAGTTCAACCGGTTGTTGTGCCACAGACCGGTGATGGGTCAGCTATGTCTTCTGAGGCTTTATGGAGATTGGACAGATTTACCAAGCTCTTCCTAGTTCACTTCAGTGATGCTCCTCCAGAGGATCCCCAGGATTATCTCGATAGTTGTCACGAGGTTCTATGGAACATGGGTATAGTGGAAACCTATGGGGTCGAGTTTGCTGCATTTCAAATAACTGGTTCTGCCAAGAAATGGTGGAGAGATTATTTACTGAGCAGACCAGCTGGGCTGCCCGCTCTTACTTGTGACCGGTTCTCTCAGCTCTTCCTAGAGAAGTTTCTGCCTATCACATTGAGATAGGAGCGTCGCCATCACTTTAAGCATCTCAAGCAGGGCAATATGACTGTTAGTCAGTGTGAGACCCATTTTGTGGATTTGGCCCGTCATACTATTCTTCTGCTTCCCACCGAGAGAGAGAGGGTGAGGAAGTTTATTGATGGACTGGCTCAGCCTATCAGATTGCAGATGGCTAAGGAGACTGGGAGTGAAATTTCTTTTCAGGCGGTTGCTAATATCGCCAGATGAGTGGAGATGGTTCTTGCTCGAGGAGGTCAGGGATTTTACAAGAGACCTCGTTATTCCGGTGAGTTCAGCGGTGCCTCAGCTAGAGGCAGGGGTACTTTTGGTAGCAGCCACACTCCCAGGCCGGTTCATTTAGCACTCCAGGAATCCAATAGTGCCTCAGGTGGTCGTGGCCCTCAGATGCATTATTCCGACAAACTAGCTTATAGTGCACTACCCGCTCCTATTAGTGCACCTCTATTCCAGAGTTATCAAGGTGCTTACTCAGGTCGACAGGGTCAGTTTCAGGGTTAGCATTCACAACAACCGAGGTTAAGTTATACTTGTGGTGATCCGAGGCACATTGCTAGATTTTGCCCTCGGGTAACGGGCAACTCACAGTATCAGAGTTCTCGTGCCATGGTTCCGGCACTAGTTGCTGCACCACCTGCTCAGCCAGCAGGTGGCAGGGGTCAAGCAGCCAGAGGTAGAGGCCAAACTGTTAGAGGTGAAGGTCAGGCCGTTAGAGGTAGAGACCAGCCAGCTAGAGGCCATCCCAGGGACATAGTTCACGGTGGTGGGGCCCAACTCTGGTGTTATGTCTTCCTAGCCAGGCCTAAGGATGAGTCATCCGATGCTGTTATCACAGGTACTATTTCAGTTTGCAGTAGATATGCTTCAGTTCTATATGATTCGGGGTCTTCTTACTCCTATATATCATCCTATTTTGCTTCATACTTGGTTGTGCCCCGTAATTCTTTGATTTCGCTTGTGTATGTGTCTACGATGGTGGGGGATGCTATTGTTGTAGATCTTGTTTATCGTTCGTATGTGGTCACCATTGGGAGTCTTGACACTCGTGTAGACCTTCTATTTCTAGATATGGTTTATTTTGATATCATACTGGGTATGGATTGGATGTCACCTTATCATGATATATTAGATTGTCACGCCAAGACGGTGACCTTAGCCTTGCCGGGGTTGCCTCGATTATAGTGGATAGGGACTCTTTGCCACTCTACCAGAATGGTTATCTCTCATGGGAAGGCTCGACATATGGTCGAGAAGGGGTGTCTAGCTTATTTGGCTTATGTCCATGATTTTTGTGTGGAGGTTCCTTCCATGGATTCAGTGCCGGTTGTTCATGAGTTTCCATAGGTGTTTCCTGAAGACCTACCGGGGATGCCACCCGATAGGGATATTTATTTCTGCATTGATTTGGCTCCGAGCACTCAGTCCATTTTGATTCCGCCATACCGCATGGCCCCGCCAGAGTTGAACGAATTGAAGCAACAGTTGCAAGATTTGTTTGATAAGGGCTTCAATAGACCTAGTGTCTCGCCCTGGGGTGCACCTGTATTGTTTGTGTAGAAAAAAGATGTATTGATGAGGATATGTATAGACTATCGGCAGTTGGACAAAGTCACCAACAAGAACAAGTACCCATTGCCGAGGATTGATGATTTAGTTGATCAGCTTCAGGGTGCCCTGGTGTTTTTGAAGATTGATCTGAGATCTGGCTACCATCAGTTGAGGATTAGAGAGTACGATGTCCCTAAGACAGCTTTTCGGACCTAGTATAGGCATTATAAGTTTCTAGTGATGTCATTTGGGATGACAAATGCCCCAGCAGCATTCATGGATTTGATGAACCGGGTGTTCAAGCCCTACTTGGATTCCTTTTTTATTTTGTTTATTAATGATATCTTGATCTACTCCCACAGCTGAGGGGAGCATGATCAGCTCCTTCGGATCGTTCTTCAGACTTTGAGAGACAACCAGTTATATGTTATGTTCTCAAAATATGAGTTTTGGTTGAGTTAAGTTGCTTCCTTGCTTCACGTTATATCAGCAGAGGGTATTCAGGTGGATCCTAAGAAGAATGAGGTAGTTCAGAACTGGCCTAGACCCACATCAGCTACAGAGATCCGTTGTCTCTTGGGATTGGCAGGCTATTACCGTCGATTCGTGGAGGGGTTTTCATCCATAGCAGCCCCGTTAACCAGGTTGACCCAGAAGGGTGTCCCGTTCAGGTGGTCATACGAGTGTGTGGCGAGCTTCCAGAAGTTCAAGACATCTTTGACTATGGCACCGGTATTGGTGTTGCCCATAGGTTCAGTATCTTATACAGTATATTGTGACGCATCTCGTATTGGTCTGGGTGCGGTATTGATGCAGGGTGAAAAGGTTATTGCATATGCTTCGCGGTAGCTGAAGGTTCACGAGAAGAATTACCTTATTCATGATCTAGAGTTGGCAGCCATTGTTCACGCACCGAAGATTTGGAGGCACTATCTTTACGGCGTGCCATGTGAGGTATTCACGGATCATCGAAGCTTGCAGTATTTGTTCAAGCAAAAGGAACTCAATTTGAGGCAGAGGAGGTGGTTGTAGCTATTGAAAGACTATGCTATCACCATATTGTATCATCCCAGGAAGTCCAATGTGGTGCCCGATGCTTTGAGTATAAAGTCAACTAGTATGGGTAGCCTTTCATATATTCCAGTTGGTGAGAGACCGCTTGCATTGGATGTACAAGCCCTGACCAACTAGTTCGTGAGGTTGGATGTTTCTGAGCCCATCCGTGTTCCAGCTTATACAGTTGCTCGGTCTTCTTTGTTTGAGCATATTAGAGATTGACAGGATGACAATCCTCATTTTCTTGTCCTTAGAGACACAGTGCGGCACGGTGGTGCCAAGCAGGTTACTGTTATAGATGACGGAGTTTTGACGATGCAGGGTCGTATTTGTGTGCCTAATGTGGATGGACTTCGTGAGTTGATTCTTGAGGAGGCCCACAGTTCTCGATATTCTATTCATTCGGGTGCCGCCAAGATGTATCAAGACTTGCAGCAACATTATTGGTGGAGAAGGATGAAGAAAGACATAGTTGCATATGTAGCTCGGTGCCTAAATTGCTAGCAGGTAAAGTGTGAGCATCAGAGACCTGGTGGTTTACTTTAGAGGTTAGAGATTCCTGAGTGGAAGTGGGAGTGTATCACTATGGATTTTGTTGTTGGACTCCTATAGACTTAGAGGAAGTTCGATGCAGTTTGGGTCATTGTGGACAGGCTAACCAAGTCAGCGCACTTCATTCCTATGGCAGTTACGTATTCTTCGGAGCGGTTGGCAGAGATTTACATTCATGAGATCGTCCGTCTTCACAGAATGCCCGTGTCTATTATTTCTGATCGAGGTACGCAGTTCACCTTGCACTTTTGGAGGGCAGTATAGTGTGAATTGGGTAGCGGGTTGAGTTGATCACGACATTCCATCCTCAGACGAACGGGCAGTCCGAGAGTACTACTCAGATCTTGGAGGATATGCTCTGCACATGTGTTATAGACTTCAGAGGATCGTGGGATCAATTCTTCCCCCTTGCAGAGTTCTCCTACAACAACAGCTACCAGTCGATCATTCAGATGGCTCCCTATGAGGCATTATATGGTAGGCGGTGTCGGTCGCCTGTTAGGTGGTTCGAGCCGGGGGAGGCTCGGTTGTTGGGCACATATTTAGTACATGATGCCCTGGATAAGGTCAAGACTATTCAGGATCGACTTCGCACAGCTCAGTCCAGGTAGAAGAGTTATACCGACCGTAGAGTTGGTGATGTTGTATTCATGGTTGGAGAGAGAGTATTGCTTCGCATATCGCCCATGAAGGGTATAATGAGGTTCGAAAAAAAGGGAAAGTTTAACCCTAGGTATATCGGACCTTTTGAGATTTTAGAGAGGGTAGGAGAGTGTCACGCCCCGAACCTAGGAGCGAGACCAGCACCCGGTGCCTCACCTAACCTGGCGTA
>AWOL01S0308608.1:0-13196 GCA_000715115.1 Nicotiana otophora | reverse complement strand
AATGGCCGAGATACAGAGCCTAGTATGGTCGAGCGCCTATGAGCGAACCTACTACGGCAGAGCGGTTACACATACCGAGCCTTATAGGGCCGGACAACTATTTTACATACTATATGGAGAGAGGTGAGTCAGTATTAGCACGTAAGCATATCTTGAAATTATTTTTGACTCCCAGTTACATTCCGTTATTATATCATCAGTTCAGTTTCAGCTTTTAGTTATTTTTTTGCCTTACATACTCAGTACATTATTTGTACTGACGTCCCTTTGCTGGGGACGCTGCATTTCATGCCTGCAGGTCTTGATAGACAGTTGGATAGACCTTCCCAGTAGACAGAGCTAAATATCATCTTGGTTGGTAAGCTCCTCCACTTCCCCGTAGTTACCAGGTCTAAAACTTGGAGTCCGTTTTATATATACAGGTTTGATGGGTAGGTTGAGGCCCTGTCCCGACCATGATACAGTTCAACTATCTCTAGAGGCTTGTAGACAAGTCCTGTATAGTTTGTATATCAGTAGATATTCATGGCGGCCTCGTCAGCCTGTACATTTATATATAGATATATATATTTAAATATATATGAGTTTTTGGGTATGTTTACCCCTCAGATGAGAGAGACGATATTTTCAGATGATTCAGAATATGGCCTCATCAGACTAGGTTGAGGGTTACCTCTCTAGAGTTCACAATTACAGAGTGGTACGCTCGGGTCGAGTATAGTACCGGGTGCCGGCTACGCCTCTTCAGGTTTGGGACGTGACAATATGGCCCATCCTGGATCTCATACCCTGTTTCACCATTAAATTTGACTTCGCATTTGGCTGCCCTTTGAGCATTCTCTCCAAGTATTTCCATAGCCAGGGGTGATATATCACCTACCCATTTTCCAAAAAACTCTCTCATGCTATTCATCCTCTCCATACACTTGATTCTAATTTCCTCTAACATAGTAATGATAGATTTGTCCTAGCTGCCAATATCTAACTATTGAATATCTCACACATGTTGTTCTCCTCCACATCACACTTACTATGTTCTTTGAAGTACGCCCTACACCATGTCTCATTGTTGTATTTCAGTAAGTCTTGAACAATATCTCCCCCCAGCTAGTCCATTTCATCCAACTTCTTGTTAAAGTAAACTTCAAATGTAGCTCTTGCACACTGCAAGAATTTTTTCCTTCTTTCCTCACTAGGTCAAGTTTGCTTCCAATTAGCCCAGATATGTCTAGCACACCACCTCATCTCAGCATGTGGCAATAACTGAGTTATGGCTAGATGAAGACCATACAATCAACAACATTATATTGTTATAACTAAAACATAAATGAAAACAATTACACTTTAAAGACAAAGTGTTAGAAACCATACCTTCTGCATATCAGACATGACTGTCAACCCTTCTCCTTCAGATTCTGTCAAGTTCAGATCATGCTTGAGACATCTGATAAACCAAGACCATGTATCCTTTGATTCTTTTTCAACTAGTGCCCAAGCCACATGGTACATTTGATTATTTCCATCCTTCTGATGTTTGAAGGTGATAGGATGATAAGTTATTACCTTCACCTTCATCTGATTCTTCTATCTTTACATTTATATCTGCCCCTTTACCCTTATCTTTGTCATTTTCAATCCTATTTATATCATTGTTGGGAGGTGACACATCGGCCCTAGCATTTAACCCACTGTCATGCCCATGTGTTTGTATAGTGGGGTCTAGTTCAGTTATGTCGTCAACAAGAATAGGATCACTAATTTTATGGACAATACAAATATCAACAAAGTCACCACCTTTCAATGTATTAAGAANGTTATATACCGAGCCTACTGTGGCCGAGCGCCTATGAGCGAGCCCAGAATGGCCGAGATACAGAGCCTAGTATGGTCGAGCGCCTATGAGCGAACCTACTACGGCAGAGCGGTTACACATACCGAGCCTTATAGGGCCGGACAACTATTTTACATACTATATGGAGAGAGGTGAGTCAGTATTAGCACGTAAGCATATCTTGAAATTATTTTTGACTCCCAGTTACATTCCGTTATTATATCATCAGTTCAGTTTCAGCTTTTAGTTATTTTTTTGCCTTACATACTCAGTACATTATTTGTACTGACGTCCCTTTGCTGGGGACGCTGCATTTCATGCCTGCAGGTCTTGATAGACAGTTGGATAGACCTTCCCAGTAGACAGAGCTAAATATCATCTTGGTTGGTAAGCTCCTCCACTTCCCCGTAGATACCAGGTCTAAAACTTGGAGTCCGTTTTATATATACAGGTTTGATGGGTAGGTTGAGGCCCTGTCCCGACCATGATACAGTTCAACTATCTCTAGAGGCTTGTAGACAAGTCCTGTATAGTTTGTATATCAGTAGATATTCATGGCGGCCTCGTCAGCCTGTACATTTATATATAGATATATATATTTAAATATATATGAGTTTTTGGGTATGTTTACCCCTCAGATGAGAGAGACGATATTTTCAGATGATTCAGAATATGGCCTCATCAGACTAGGTTGAGGGTTACCTCTCTAGAGTTCACAATTACAGAGTGGTACGCTCGGGTCGAGTATAGTACCGGGTGCCGGCTACGCCTCTTCAGGTTTGGGACGTGACAATATGGCCCATCCTGGATCTCATACCCTGTTTCACCATTAAATTTGACTTCGCATTTGGCTGCCCTTTGAGCATTCTCTCCAAGTATTTCCATAGCCAGGGGTGATATATCACCTACCCATTTTCCAAAAAACTCTCTCATGCTATTCATCCTCTCCATACACTTGATTCTAATTTCCTCTAACATAGTAATGATAGATTTGTCCTAGCTGCCAATATCTAACTATTGAATATCTCACACATGTTGTTCTCCTCCACATCACACTTACTATGTTCTTTGAAGTACGCCCTACACCATGTCTCATTGTTGTATTTCAGTAAGTCTTGAACAATATCTCCCCCCAGCTAGTCCATTTCATCCAACTTCTTGTTAAAGTAAACTTCAAATGTAGCTCTTGCACACTGCAAGAATTTTTTCCTTCTTTCCTCACTAGGTCAAGTTTGCTTCCAATTAGCCCAGATATGTCTAGCACACCACCTCATCTCAGCATGTGGCAATAACTGAGTTATGGCTAGATGAAGACCATACAATCAACAACATTATATTGTTATAACTAAAACATAAATGAAAACAATTACACTTTAAAGACAAAGTGTTAGAAACCATACCTTCTGCATATCAGACATGACTGTCAACCCTTCTCCTTCAGATTCTGTCAAGTTCAGATCATGCTTGAGACATCTGATAAACCAAGACCATGTATCCTTTGATTCTTTTTCAACTAGTGCCCAAGCCACATGGTACATTTGATTATTTCCATCCTTCTGATGTTTGAAGGTGATAGGATGATAAGTTATTACCTTTACCTTCATCTGATTCTTCTATCTTTACATTTATATCTGCCCCTTTACCCTTATCTTTGTCATTTTCAATCCTATTTATATCATTGTTGGGAGGTGACACATCGGCCCTAGCATTTAACCCACTGTCATGCCCATGTGTTTGTATAGTGGGGTCTAGTTCAGTTATGTCGTCAACAAGAATAGGATCACTAATTTTATGGACAATACAAATATCAACAAAGTCACCACCTTTCAATGTATTAAGAAACTTTAACACATCAACATATGTTTTTAAAATGTAATAACCACCCCTTTTGTTAACTTTGCATCCAAACAAATCAACTTCTAAAAATCCTAAGTCCCTAGCAAACTTGTGAAACAACATAATATGCAGCTCATCAACATCAACTGTAGCTAATTGAGGACAAGGTAGTCCATTTGCATACCTTAGGTCAGGGTCCAATACAAAATTACCACTGTCGTGGATTTGTAGGTTAACTAGGCTTGAAGCCATTTTCTTCTCATACCTGCAAAGTAACAAAACAAAGAGTGTTATCAATGACTATTTGTTATCAAAAGTTGCACATTTACACAACTCCATAAACAAACCAACAAAAAAGACAAATTTTTTAAGTAAAGAAGCTTCTAAGATTCATTTTTCGTCCCCACAATACCCTATAGTATTAAAAAAATACTCCAGTGGACCACTAACAAGAAGGAGACCCAACAAACTTCACAAAAAAAATACATAAACCTAAGATGAAATTTGTTTTGACAAAAAAAACCCAAAAACTAAACGGAATAACCAAATATGCCGTACATGCATGACACTACATTAAAAAGGGTTTTCACTCCAACATATAACGAAACACAACAAAAACCCCATATATTAAGAAAAATTAAACAACAATTATGACCTAATCCAGCCTTCCCCTAAAAACCCTAAACAGAGCAAAAGCCCCATATATTGAGGGAAATGAAGATCAATAAAGACAAAATATGAAGAGCAGGTGAAGAAACTTACCCCACAAACTTCGATATCAACTGCGATGATGAAAATACCGGCAACGATGACGGAGAAGAAAGGAGAGACTCACTGTTGTTCGATACTTTCTAAGCCCTAACTACGCGGGTAATTGTAAAATGAGGAGAAAATTTGGGTTTGGGGGGGGGGGGGGTAAATAATCCTTTCCCGTTTTATTTTCCTATGTGGCCATAATAAGTGACTTGGAGCCCACGTGGTCTAATTTTATTGATGTAGCGTCCAACGTGTAGGCGTTTGTATTACACGCACTGGCAGCCTCATGTCATAAGCGTTTATTATTCACGGTTTGAAAGAGTGTAAGTGTTCAATTGGCAAACTTCTAAGTTTGGGGACCGACATGACAAAGTGGCACAAGTACAGGTGCCATTTAGGCCATTCTGCCTAAAAAAAAAAGTAGGATAAATGATAAAATATGATTATTTAATAATAAGGAAGAGCAAGATGAGAGGAAAAAAGCAAGAAAACGATGTCACCACACCAAATCCGTCGTTCCATAAAGTGACACTTTTCGTCGTTACGTAACCATTGATTTAAAGATACGATACAATAAAATTTAAGTAACAATCAAAACAAACATTATATTTAAAATAACAGTACGATACAATACAATATGTAACAACCATCCAAACAAGCTGTTAGTGAAAATTGAAAATGCACTCTACTATTGCTGGTCAAATGTGTTTAGAGGAGAATATTCTATTATTAATCTCCTTAAATTCAAGGTCTCTTAGTTTTTATCGGTGTTAGCTCCAACTCTTGAATGCCTTAAGTTTTTAATCAAATTCGCCATACAAGACAGAAAATGAAGAATAAATACTTGTTGATCTAAAAAGACAGAATGATTTACTTTGTTTTCCTAAGACTGACTTTCATTTAACACAATCTGAGTTTACTAGATCCAATATGTAAAAAACAACCTAATTTCTTCTTAGTACTTTAGGTAATGCTATAGGATGAACTAAGAGAAGCCAGGCTTACAAATCATTGTTCTTTTTCTTCTCCCACACAAATAAAAACTCCAGCTAAGCATTAGTTATTTTAGCTATATATCTACTCATGTTATTAGCTTCAACTGTAGCTCAAAACCTGAGAACAGTACCACACAGCTACATGATAGCTTGCAAGATAACCCATTAGGGGTTGTTTGGTACGCGATATGAGGTGGAATAAGGTATGAGATTTATACCATGTTTGATTGATGGTGTAAATTTATCCTTATAACCCATTAGGGGTTGTTTCGTACGCGGTATAAGGTGTGAGATTAAATTTATACCATGTTTGGTTGACGGTATAAATTTATCCCTCAAGATATCCCACCTTACCTCATCAAACTTGAGATTATATTATTCCACCTCCCAGAAAAATGACTCTTAACGAAACCAACAAGGCTGTAATTGAAGACAAAATTGTTTGATTTTCTATTGACAGCAACAAGTGCATCTTTCTTGATGACAACAGTATAACAGCCCGTTTTTCAGTAAGAATGAGTAAGCTCACCTATTGCCTCCGTTTTCATGAAGTCCCTAACTGTACAAATACTAATACAGTGTTGTTGCTATCAGTCTACTTTATCTGTGACTAATCCTCAAACATTCCTTCATCTGATAGCCGAGATTCAGTCCCATTGACGTAAGGTTGGTTGGACACATTCGCACTTGGGTCGCCAAGGATGCTGTAATCAAAGTCTTCTTCATCATCGTCGTCATCATCTGTACCAATTTCATCGCTGTCAGAATCCTCATCATACAATTCCCGCACTATTCCTTGGGCCTCCATCTGCATCCGCTCCTTGACGGCATCTTCATATGCCATTTCATACCAAACAGTACCTTTACCAACAATAGATTTATTGTGAGCATCCGTCATTCGCTCCTGCTTGCTCTTCTCTGAGTTCTTTGGCTCACCCCAGTAGTCATATCTATACAAGGGACTATCAGGATCATACTGATCCTTTCCAAAAGCACTTGAATCCACATACCTACCGGGCTCTTCCAGTGGAAGCCCAAGTGCTCGGCGACTGCAAGAGCATCAAGCAAGTACACAATCAAAAACTAAGTTTAGAGATTGACTTTTCACATCAGAGAGACAAAGTTGGATCTCTTTAAATGTTACTAACGTAGATGAGAAAAAAAAAGACAGCTCGGAGAAACACAACCATTGTTTTAAAGCAGATGAAAAAATAAAAAAGACATGTCAGTCAGAGTCCATATAATCTATATAATGCTACGGACCCTCATGTGTAAACATTTAATACATCAAGGACATAAATGGCTACAAAGCTATCTAACCAATCACTGATCAAACTGAACAGGTGAACCATTCTATGACTCATTTAACATGAAATTTATTTGTGCCACTTGGGTGTAGATGAGATACTAGCAAAATAAGAAACAGCAAAAGAGCTGTAAGACATAATAGGTAACATTGACATCAATGGCACTAGATCAGGTAGTCAAATATTCTCATTTAAAGAGAACGTCAAATTAACACTAAATGCTTTCAACTCTTTGACCAGACATCAATTCTATCTTTAATATACACGTTATTCGTGTAAATTACTTCTATTCTGTCTTCTATTTTCTCTAGGTAGGTTATGTCTGAGACTTTGCTAGTAGCTTATTATTATCCCTTCAAATACTCTTACCATGATAACATCAAAAACAGACTGTAAGCAATTGCATTTTAGAAAATTGTACAACGTCTTGCGATAACAATCCAGTGAACAAAGGAAAAAAATAGAGCTTTAGTCATCCAATCCCTGGTTATTGCAGACTCCGTTAATGAGTGACATGTCCTTATACGACCATTCTGACTTTTATGTGTTGACAGTCATTCTTTTGTATATAGACTGACCACCGTGTCCATACTTCGTTGGCAGCCTTGTAAAGGGTAGGTAAAACATGACAGTATAATGTGACTCATGCATTGCATACACCATGACATGTTAACTCACTGACCACCTACACCGCAACCACAAACTAGTTGAGGTCAGTTGTACGAACCAAAATATCCATTGTTTGTCCTTTAAGACAAACTAGAGGGAGCAAAACTTTTTAGTAACTGACTACTGGAGTATTGGGTATTCATAAACGAATCTGTAAGAATTCTTGAGATAACTAAAGCATCAATTATCACTCAGTCTCCAATCTTATATCCAGATCCAACCGCTGCACCTTTAGTGATGCTGCTAAGCTCTGTAAATTAACGCGATACAGATAAAACCCCACAAGTTAGACATGATGAGGCAATTCAGCTTTGAACAAAAACCAACCGAGAAGGTAAACAAGTCTTTCAGTAGACAAATTAGTACTCCCTCCATTTCAATTTAAATGACACACTTTCCTTATTAGTCCGTTCCAGTAGCCGGAAAAGATCAAAGAGTTCCCCAAGTTCCCATTCCTGCATGTGTCTTCTGAAGAGGGGGTCCCATATGTTCCTTGATCTACATTGGGCAACTTTTGAGTTCGGATCGACTGCTATCTGGTACAGGGCTGGATGAGTGTCTTTTAATGGTTGATTGTGAAGCCATTTATCCTTCCAGAACCTAACTGAGGTGCCATCTCCAATTCTAAATGAAACGTCCCGAAAGAATTCTTCTTTCAGACTGTTGATAAATTTTCAAGGACCAACACCATGAGGGGCTCTACTCTCATGTTCCCGTACTTGGCATTCACTACTGCCTTCCATAAACATGTTCCTACCTGACCATATCTCCACCACCACTTCATAAGCAAACTCTTATTGTGCTTGGCTAAGTCTCTAACACCCAATCCACCTTGATCCTTAGGTTGAATTACCTTAGACCATTTTACCAGATAAAACTTGTGGCCTTCACTGTTCCCTTTCCAAAGAAAGGATCTTCTGATTTTGTCCGGTTGTCTTTGGATCTTTCTAGGCATGGGGAATAAGGACATGATATAGGTTAGTAGGCTGTCCAAGACACTATTGATCAGTGTCAGTCTTCCTCTCATGGATAGGTATTGCATTTGCCAAGTTGCCAATCTTTTTTCCACCTTCTCAAGAACTCCATTCCAAACCCCTATTGCTTTGTATTTTGCTCCCAGTGGAAGGCCTAGATATGTTGTTGGAAAGGAGCCAATTACACAACTCATAATACTAGCCAACTCTTCCAAGTTAGGCACTGTATTCACAGGGTAAATCATACTTTTTTGCATATTAATGTGTAATCCTGAGATAGCTTCAAAAATCGGTAAAGTCAAATTTAGGTACTGGACCTGAAGCTTCTCCGCCCCACAGAAGATTAGAGTATCATCTGCATAGAGTAAATGTGACACTACAACTGGGTCAACTGTGTTGTTTCCCACCCTGAACCCTTCAATCCACTGCATTTGTTTTGCCTTATCAAGCATTCTGCTCAAACCCTCCATTGCAAGGATAAAAAGAAAAAGAGAAAGTGGATCTCCTTGTCTAATTCTTTTCTGTGGTGAAAAAAAACCAACTGGAGCTCTATTCACCAAGATGGAATACTTAACAGTAGTAAAGTTGTACCTGATCCATCTTATCCATCTGTCACCAAACCCCATTCCTTTCAAAATAGAAAGAAGGTATGACCAATTAATTTGATCAAAGGCCTTTTCTATGTCCAACTTACAAAGAATACCTGGAACACCACTTTTCAACCTCCCATCTAGCAGCTCATTAGCTATCAATGATGCATCTGTGATCTGTCTATTTTTCAAAAAAACATTTTCCTCTTTTGAAATCAGCTTGTCGATGACTGTTTTGATCCTCTCAGCTAGGAGTTTAGCAATTATCTTAGACACTTCCAATGAGACTTATGGGCCTAAAATCTCTGAGCTCTATAGCACCTTTCCTCTTGGGAACTAGAGCAATTAAAGAAGCATTATTGGACCTCACCATATAACAGTGTTGATGGAAATGATTAACAGCACCCATTAAATCCGATTTAATAAAGACCCATGACCTTTGAAAAAAAGCCATTGTAAAACCGTCTGGACCTGGACTTTTGTCTGGAACACAAGAGTTGATTGCAGCCCACACCTCATCTTCCTCAAAATCTGTCTCTAACCATGCCTTCTCTGTGGGAGAAAGACTTGGCAGATTTGAACAGTTATATTCTGGCCTCCATTGCTCATTCTCAGTGTAAAGGTCTTGATAGAAACTCAAAATTTCTGCTTTAATGACTTCCTTGTCTTCACATAGCTCATTTTCTATCATTAGCTTATCTATGTTGTTATTTCTTCTATTGGAGTTTGCCATTCTTTGGAAGAACTTGGTGTTCTTATCCCCTTCTTTGAGCCAAAGACACCTGGACTTTTGTCTTCATGAGACTTCCTCAGCCTTTGCCATTCTTTTGAGGTCTAATTTCAGCTGCATGGATTTCTCCTTTTCTGCTTGGGACATATGTCTTGTTTCAGTTGCTTGTTCTAATAATGCGAGTTCCTCTAGCAGTTTGTTCCTCTGTGCTTCCACTCTGCCAAAGGACTCCTTATTCCAAACTGTAATGTCCTTTTTCAAACTTCTCAATTTTTGAGTTAGAATGAAATCTGGACTGCCCCCAATTGTATAGCTCTGCCACCAAATGAATACACAAGCTCAAGACAGTTTAAGGTGGGGCAATCTGAACAAAGGTTGTTATTCAGTCAAGGAAGGATACAAGAAATTGTGTGCTAGCAATGAAGTAACAGAGCTTTGGCCATGGAAGCTCATTTGGAAGACAAAACTCCCCACAAAGGACATGTGCTTCACCTGGATAGCTCTTAAAGGTGCGATTTTAACCCAAGACAACTTGTGTAGAAGGAATTTCCAGCTGGTGAATAGATGTTACATGTGTCTAGACAACTCAGAATCTATAAACCATCTGCTATTGCACTGCAGAGTGGCTGTAGATTTGTGGCACATGTTCCTCTCAACGATTGGCATAAGTTGGACAACACCACAAGGGATAAAAGAAGCAGTTGAAAGTTGGAGTCAGTGGAAAGTTGAGAGAACCATCAAGAAGATCTGGCAGATGATCCCAGCAAGTATATTTTGGTGTATTTGGGCAGAAAGGAATCGCAGATGCTTTGATGGAATATCAACTCCCAACAGCTACCTGAAAGCAAAGTGCCTTAGGAATCTATATAGCTGGAGCAACCTTTCCTCTGTAAATCATTTAATTCCATTTCTAGATTTTATTAGCTCTCTGTCTTTGGCTTGATTGACAACCAAAGGCTTTTGGTGATTCTGGTTTAGCTCCCTGGTCAGAATTGTATTTTTGTGTAAATGGAGCTAACCAACCTCTTTTGTAATGATTTGCATCTTCCTGATGCCAGCAATATAACACCTTACTTCATCAAAAAAAAAAATTAGTCCGTTCCAAAAAGAATGACACATTTCTATATTTGGAAACAATTTAACTTTAAACTTTTCATTTTACTCACTTTACCCTTAATGAGAAGCTTTTATAGACACAAATGTTACGGCCCCACAAAGCTTTTACCCCTTAAGCTTTTAGGACCACATATTTCAAAAGTCTTTTTTTTCTTCTTAAACTTTGTGCCAAGTCAAACTACATAATCTAAATTGAAACGGAGGGAGTATTATATATGAATGTCAATTGCATAATAAAACTGTGAAGAAAATGGACCTTGGGTCTAACTCAACCTCAAAAGCTAGATCATGAGGTGAGGATTACCCAAGATTATATAAGGAGAGAACAATCCATCCCTCAACCAATGTGGGACACTTATCACCCCCTCGCTTGCCAAGACTGGACATTTGGGGCATAGACAATGTAACATGGGGGTCCACAATTGGGTAAACCAAGAGTTGGGATGGGTCTTGGCTTTAATACCGTGTGAAGAAAATGAACCTTGTGCCTAATTCAATCCCAAATTCTAGCTCATGAGGTGAGGATTGCCACAAACAGCCCATCCCTCAACCAACGCGAGACACTTAACAAAAACAAATTATTCTCTTCATTCCTGGGGGTTGGGGTTGTGGGGAAAGGCCAGTGGGAATGTTAAGTTGGGGGAGAAAGGCCAGTGGGAATACCAGCTTATATCTCTTAACAGAGCCTCTCTTTCTTCAAGGGACCGACGCCAATGGATAAAGTCATATTCATCCATTTCAATGTTTCGTCTCAGATTGGGAATTTTGTACACCTCTCCTCGTTCTTGTGCTTCCATTCTTAGTTTATTATGGTGCTGCATTACAATAACAAAAGCCACACAAAGAGGACATACCTTATCATTAGATGCCTTTAAGAAGAAATTTTTTAGATACAAAAAACCTTTTACGTGAACAAAGGAAACGATAAGCAGATATTTTCTCATGTATATCTGTTGCTCCACATCATCTCTGTAAAGAAAATTTTCTTTAATAAGTTAACAACAAATGCAGGCTCTTTTTAAATTGAAACTTTTAGCAGGACTGAGTCATCCTGTATTATAACCCAAAGGAGCCTATATGATTATCATTTTTTGTCTATACTTATCCCCAAGTTATATAAACCATTGTTGAACTCTACATTACTAAAAGCTGATTACTCATTGTAATGAATTAGACAATTCAGTCTACCCTGCTTGTACACCGCAGATGTTTACTTTAAATATGGCATGTAATATACCAATAATGAATATTCCTACTCTCCACAAAAGTTCTCTTCCCAAGGTCAGACATTAGATTGAGATTCTTTAAATTTTCTTTAACATGTTCTCAAAAGGTTCAAAATTGTAGCATGTATTTTGTAGTTTCTCTCTTTTTCTTTCTTTAAACAAGTGTATCATGTAACTTCTAAGTCTCTAATTTTATTGTCAAAGGCTAGATTCATAAGCACCTAATTTCAATCTCAAAATCGACTAATTCGTCCCTAAACGTAATAACAGTGGTATCACTAGTCACAACAAAGTAATTAATATCATCTCAAACCTGACGCTCGGCAAATGCAGCTTCCAAGTCAAGCTCTTTTACACTGACTTTCTGCAGAAGTTACAATCTTGTCAGATAGATGCATGAAACATAGAAAAACGACTTGATAAGCTGCTCACCGTAATCATTTTAGGAAGCAACGCTTTCTTATAATAAGCTTTGGAGTATTCAATGCGATTTTCTTCATCAAAATCTTCATCATCAGTTAACTCTGTCAAGTTTTTGCCTTTATATTTAACAGGATTTGCCTCCATGTCATCCAGAATCATTTGTTCAGCATTATGGATCTGCCATAACTGCAGAATAAGATAGAAATGTTAATCACGACTTGTAAGCTGAGATGGTCTAAGGTGCTCCAATACGCATGTTGCTAAGAGATAAATTTTGGGGTCAGCAGTTTAAAAATATGAAGACACAGATCAATTACTTCAGTAAAGGGGGTTAACATTGATCAGTTTGATCCATTTTTAAGCACATTCATACAACACATAGCAACTTCAAAGGAGATTTTAGTGAACATAGTTAAAGTTGTCAAAAGAAGCTTAAGCAGAATTTTATGGCTATTATAGGTATATAGACATATAGCAATGGCTACTTAAACATAACTAGTTTGAAGCTAAGTTGCTTGGACACGGGTGCGGGTGTCCGACACGGGTGTGGATCTAGAGGTCAGATCATTCGAGATGTAAATTCTAAGATGGGATACGGATCGGGATCCGGCAAAAAATAATTTAAAAAATTAAAAATATAAATATCTCTAAATTATGAGAAATTTTGTGGAATACTTGCATATAGCTTGTAAAGTGTGGATTTCTTTTTTATTCTCAAGTTGTAGATAAGTAAATGATTGATT
>AWOL01S0308558.1:1189-35131 GCA_000715115.1 Nicotiana otophora | reverse complement strand
TTACTCATGAAATTGAGTTTTCCCACTTCTGTTTGGGATCATGCCATTTTGCATGCAGCAATGCTAGTTCGTCTGAAACCGATAAATTATCATAAATATTATCCGTTGTAGTTAGTTTTGGGTCATGAACCTAATATATCCCACTTAAGAATTTTTGGATGCATAGTATATGTTCTTGTAGCACCGCCATATCGCACTAAAATGGGTCCCCAAAGAAGGTTAGGAATATGTGTTGGGTTTGAATTACCCTCCATTATTTGCTACCTCGAAACATTAACGGGGAATTTGTTCACTGCTCGATTTGCATACTGTCGATTCGATGAGACATTGTTCCCAAAATTAGGGGGAGAAATTAGTGAAACCAAACAGGAAATTTTGTGAAACAATCCGTCATTGTCTAATCTTGATCCACGGGCCTCTATTTGTGAAAAAGAGGGAGGTGCAAAAGATTATTCATTTGCAGAAAATAGCAAATCAAATGCCAGACGCACTTACGGATCTGAAAAGGATAACAAAATCACATATCCCTGCAAGGAATGTTCCAACCCATATTGATGTCCCTATTGTATAATCTTCTAGTGTCATAGCTAATGATTCAAAAGTACGTTTAAAATATGACAGACCATTGGGTTCTAAGGATCGAAATCCTAGAAAAATAAAAACAAATGATCAAGATGACACTACAAAAGAGTCTCATGAAGAAATCTATGATTTAACCAATCTTGAGATTCATGAGCAAATCACTGAGCCTGAGACTCAAGAAAATAAAGAACTATCAATAAACCCAATCGATATTGAGATAAATTTGAATCGATTTGATATAGTGGTAGATTATGTCCTTGCATACAATGTTGCATCTAGCATTATGCAAAATAGTGAGGATCTTGAACCTCAATCTCTTGGAGAATGTCAAAAGAGATGTGATTGGCCAAAATGGCAAGAAGCAATCCAATCCAAGTTGGATTCACTTGCGAAACATGAAGTTTTTAGGCCTGTAGTCCAAACACCCAATTTTGTTAAGCTTGTTGGCTATAAATGGGTCTTTGTCCTAAAAAGGAATGAGATAAATGAGGTACAAATATATAAGGCACGCCTTGTTGCACAAGAATTTGCACAAAGGCCTGGTGTCGATTATGAAGAAACGTATTCTCCTGTTATGGATGCTGTAACGTTCTGTTATCTCATTAGTTTTGCTTTCCATGAAAAGCTTGATATAAATTTAATGGATGTAGTTACAACCTATCTTTATGGCTCACTTAATAATGAGATATACATGAAACTTTTCGAGGGATTTAAAATTCTTGACGCACATAATTCAAAGTTTCGGGAAATATTTTCAATCAAATTGCAAAGATCTTTGTATGGTCTAAAGCAATCTGGAAGAATATGGTATAACCTCCTTAGTGAGTATTTATTAAAGGTTATATAAATGATGCCATTTGTCCATGTATTTTTATAAAGAACACAACATCGAAGTTTGTTGTACTTGCCGTATATGTCGATGACATAAATCTTATTGGAACTCCTACAAAACTCCATAAGGCAATTGATTATTTAAAGAATGAATTCGATATGAAAGATCTCGGAAAGACATAATTATGTCTCGATTTTCAAATTGAACATTTGGCAAATGAGATTTTTTCTCATCAATCTGCCTACACAGAAAAGGTATTGAAATGGTTTTACATAGATGGAGCACATCCATTAAGTACTCCGATGGTTGTTCAATTACATGATGTGAATAAGGATCCGTTCCGACCTCAAGAAAAGAATGAAGAGCTACTTGGTCCTGAAGTACCATATATTAGTGTAATTGGTGCATTAATGTATCTTGATAATGCTACAGTGCCTGACATAACTTTTTTAGTTAATGTCTTAGCAAGATATAGCCCTGATCCTACAAGGAGATATTGGAATGGAATCAAACACATATTGTGGTATCTAAATGGGACTACCAATATGGGCTTATTTTATGGCAATAATTGCAGTCCCGATTTTGTTGGTTATGCTAATGCTGGGTATTTATCCAACCCACACAAGGTTCGATCTCAAACAGGCTATGTGTTTACATGTGGAGGCACTTCCATATATTGACGATCGACTAAGTAATTAATCATAGCTATTTCATCTAATCATGCTGAGATAATTTCTATTCATGAAGTAAGTCGAGAATGTGTATGGTGAGGTCTATAATACATCTTATTCGAGAAACATATGGTTTGAAGTGTGATAAACTACCCACGATTTTGTATGAAGACAATGCAGCATGCATAGCCCAATTGAAGGGAGGATTCATAAAAGGAGATAGGACAAAGGACATTTCACCAAAGTTATTTTTCACACATGATCGTCAAGAAAAAATGGTGATATCAACGTGCAATAGATTCGTTCAAGTGATAATATGGCTGATTTTTTCACCAAATCCTTGCCAACATCAACCTTCAAGAAACTAGTGTACAAGATTGGGAGAGTTAATACGCGTTGTACTTTTTTCCCTTACAAGATTTTGTCCCACTGGGTTTTCCTTGCAAGGTTTTTAACGAGTCAACCAAAAGGTGTATTTCTAAAATATGTACTCTTTTTCCTTCTCTAGAATTTTGTTTTTCACCGGGTTTTATTTTAGTTGAGGTTTTAACGAGGCACATTATCTATAAAATAGACATTCAAGGGGGGAGTTTATAAATAGAATTGTATTTAAGGTGAATGCCTATATTTTAGAGAGATTTTAATAATTATTACTTGGTAGCTAAGTCACTTTATTCCTATAAATAGAGGGGTTCTATTATATTGTAATTCATCCCAAATCAATAAGAATGTTTTCTCTCTCTCTTTATTTGCAATATTCTTCTTTATTATTTCATTACAAAAGCTAAAATTTCCCAGAAAGGAATAATCATGTTATGAACCTTAGGGTATGCAAGATTGTTAGCTTAAGATTCTGTTGGAGGTTTAATCTGATGTTATGCATCTGTAACCCTGTTAATGTCCTTTAGGAATCCTAATTGTGTCCTTAGTTTGTACTTCTGTTGATGTGCTCCAAAAGTTCTAATTGAGGCCTGTTAATCTGTAATCTTGTTAACATTTCTTGGAAGTTCTGATTTGAAGAAATGAGTCTGTGATATTGGTAATATCTTTTAGAATTTTTAACAGTAACTATTAATCTACAAATATGTTAACATTATTTAGGGGTGATGATCGTTTGATAAAGATACCTCTGTCAGTATTTTTAGGGACTCAATTGATGTGGTCAGCCTGCACCTCTGTTAATAGTCTTTAGATATTTCAGTTGGAAGTTGTTAACTTGTATACATATGTTAGAAGTTGAGACTTAAGCTATTAAAGAATGTGCTTGTGCCCAGAACTTCATATGTTTAAGCCATGCACTTACTTCTTTATTTAAATCTAGGATACAATCCTTTGAGTTCCTAACAATGACCTGATGATGCCTTTGTCTCTATATGTGAAACCAATTCCTTCAAGCATGTCTAGCATATCATTTACATCGCATCATATACTTTGTTAGATTGTGATTGCATTAGGAGGATTGGTTATGTTTTGATTCTATAAGTATTTTGTATTGACTTTTATAAACGTGTATATGTATTTCTGTGGTATGGTATCACTATGGTGCTGGGATTCACATTGAGAGTGCCTTATTGGCACTTAGACCTGTGGGGAAGAGTGAATGCGAGTGGTTAGGGGCATTTGGGAGTAGAGTTTAGCTCTTGGTTGGGCTGCTCTCCCTGGCACAAACATTGTCTGGGGCCTTGAGACCCTTGGGAACTTTGAAGTGTTAGGGGTCCAAAGAGAGACTTGACTTTGAATGGAACTCTATTCTTAGCCTCTAATCTATTGACATTCATTACTCCTTTTTATTTTAGTGTTTAATGGCAAGAAAGGTTTTCAATGTGAATCACTTTACCACATGTGACCCCCATACTAGTATCACTTCCATAAGTTAAATTACTGTTGGTTATCATAATCATTTACTTATATTTCATGTATGGGTATACGTATAGAGTATTATATCTAATGACCTTATCCNGGCACATTATCTATAAAATAGACATTCAAGGGGGGAGTTTATAAATAGAATTGTATTTAAGGTGAATGCCTATATTTTAGAGAGATTTTAATAATTATTACTTGGTAGCTAAGTCACTTTATTCCTATAAATAGAGGGGTTCTATTATATTGTAATTCATCCCAAATCAATAAGAATGTTTTCTCTCTCTCTTTATTTGCAATATTCTTCTTTATTATTTCATTACAAAAGCTAAAATTTCCCAGAAAGGAATAATCATGTTATGAACCTTAGGGTATGCAAGATTGTTAGCTTAAGATTCTGTTGGAGGTTTAATCTGATGTTATGCATCTGTAACCCTGTTAATGTCCTTTAGGAATCCTAATTGTGTCCTTAGTTTGTACTTCTGTTGATGTGCTCCAAAAGTTCTAATTGAGGCCTGTTAATCTGTAATCTTGTTAACATTTCTTGGAAGTTCTGATTTGAAGAAATGAGTCTGTGATATTGGTAATATCTTTTAGAATTTTTAACAGTAACTATTAATCTACAAATATGTTAACATTATTTAGGGGTGATGATCGTTTGATAAAGATACCTCTGTCAGTATTTTTAGGGACTCAATTGATGTGGTCAGCCTGCACCTCTGTTAATAGTCTTTAGATATTTCAGTTGGAAGTTGTTAACTTGTATACATATGTTAGAAGTTGAGACTTAAGCTATTAAAGAATGTGCTTGTGCCCAGAACTTCATATGTTTAAGCCATGCACTTACTTCTTTATTTAAATCTAGGATACAATCCTTTGAGTTCCTAACAATGACCTGATGATGCCTTTGTCTCTATATGTGAAACCAATTCCTTCAAGCATGTCTAGCATATCATTTACATCGCATCATATACTTTGTTAGATTGTGATTGCATTAGGAGGATTGGTTATGTTTTGATTCTATAAGTATTTTGTATTGACTTTTATAAACGNAACGAGTCAACCAAAAGGTGTATTTCTAAAATATGTACTCTTTTTCCTTCTCTAGAATTTTGTTTTTCACCGGGTTTTATTTTAGTTGAGGTTTTAACGAGGCACATTATCTATAAAATAGACATTCAAGGGGGGAGTTTATAAATAGAATTGTATTTAAGGTGAATGCCTATATTTTAGAGAGATTTTAATAATTATTACTTGGTAGCTAAGTCACTTTATTCCTATAAATAGAGGGGTTCTATTATATTGTAATTCATCCCAAATCAATAAGAATGTTTTCTCTCTCTCTTTATTTGCAATATTCTTCTTTATTATTTCATTACAAAAGCTAAAATTTCCCAGAAAGGAATAATCATGTTATGAACCTTAGGGTATGCAAGATTGTTAGCTTAAGATTCTGTTGGAGGTTTAATCTGATGTTATGCATCTGTAACCCTGTTAATGTCCTTTAGGAATCCTAATTGTGTCCTTAGTTTGTACTTCTGTTGATGTGCTCCAAAAGTTCTAATTGAGGCCTGTTAATCTGTAATCTTGTTAACATTTCTTGGAAGTTCTGATTTGAAGAAATGAGTCTGTGATATTGGTAATATCTTTTAGAATTTTTAACAGTAACTATTAATCTACAAATATGTTAACATTATTTAGGGGTGATGATCGTTTGATAAAGATACCTCTGTCAGTATTTTTAGGGACTCAATTGATGTGGTCAGCCTGCACCTCTGTTAATAGTCTTTAGATATTTCAGTTGGAAGTTGTTAACTTGTATACATATGTTAGAAGTTGAGACTTAAGCTATTAAAGAATGTGCTTGTGCCCAGAACTTCATATGTTTAAGCCATGCACTTACTTCTTTATTTAAATCTAGGATACAATCCTTTGAGTTCCTAACAATGACCTGATGATGCCTTTGTCTCTATATGTGAAACCAATTCCTTCAAGCATGTCTAGCATATCATTTACATCGCATCATATACTTTGTTAGATTGTGATTGCATTAGGAGGATTGGTTATGTTTTGATTCTATAAGTATTTTGTATTGACTTTTATAAACGTGTATATGTATTTCTGTGGTATGGTATCACTATGGTGCTGGGATTCACATTGAGAGTGCCTTATTGGCACTTAGACCTGTGGGGAAGAGTGAATGCGAGTGGTTAGGGGCATTTGGGAGTAGAGTTTAGCTCTTGGTTGGGCTGCTCTCCCTGGCACAAACATTGTCTGGGGCCTTGAGACCCTTGGGAACTTTGAAGTGTTAGGGGTCCAAAGAGAGACTTGACTTTGAATGGAACTCTATTCTTAGCCTCTAATCTATTGACATTCATTACTCCTTTTTATTTTAGTGTTTAATGGCAAGAAAGGTTTTCAATGTGAATCACTTTACCACATGTGACCCCCATACTAGTATCACTTCCATAAGTTAAATTACTGTTGGTTATCATAATCATTTACTTATATTTCATGTATGGGTATACGTATAGAGTATTATATCTAATGACCTTATCATTTGTTTATTACATGTACAATCACTGGGCCTGCCGAGTTCTTAAAAGAACTCGAGCCCAAATTCTATACCATTGCACTTAGGGTCTGAAGCCCACTGTTGTCCGTTCTTGCTGTTCGCCGGGCCTGCTTCTTTGAGGCCCAAAACCATAGTCCATCCTCTTCCTTTACTCCTCTACTATTTACTGCTTTACTACTTCACAGCTTACTGCTTCACTGCCTTTTGTTGCATTCTTGTTGTTTTTCTATCTCTCCAATGTATACAATAATTATCATAGTGGATTAAATGCTTTACTTTGCCTCTTGAATCATGTAAACAACTTAGGCAAGCCCTAAAAGATCATAAGGTTAAAAGGAACATTAGTCTTAATAGTAATTAGTTTCCATTCGCTAATCATATGCCACTCACGCTATTAATCTCTTGTGTTTTACTGACATTTTATGAAGATTTTTGTAGCAAAAAATAGATTAGTAATGACGGCAGTCCCTCTTTTCAAAAACCAAAAATGAAATCCAAAATCGGCCTTCTAAAAAGAGTGAATCTTTCTAGCAAAAGTTTATTAGACGTTTTCTTCAAAATTGAGATTTGAAAGCTGAGATACATCTTGGATTCATTTTCTTACAACACCCTCATTTCATTATTGTTACACAAATAGACACATCTTTTAAACACAAAGAGTTTTATAAATTAGCCCTTTCTCACATGTTTTATAAATAGAAACATCATGCACATATTTTTAAACTCTTTCAATCATGTATACCGATATTATTTTTAAGACTCCTCTATAAGATCACATCCTTTTAATACTACACATCCCCTTTGTAAATGCCATGTCCTAATACACAGTAAGTCGTAATCCTTTAGCACCAGTTAAGCATAATACAAACAACTAATCCTTTGAATCTAGTCTAAGTCCTATATAGCTACCTCAGGTAGATTTTAAGGGGTGTCTAACACCTTCCCTTTAGAAGAATAAGAATCCTTACCCACAATCTCACCGGTTAGCATACCAAAAAATAATATGACTTTAGTAATTAAATGGGTACCTTAGTATACCTTTAAATATTAGGTGGCGACTCTCTTTCATCAACAACAGAGACCACAAGTTGAATCTTGTTTTGACTAGCGCAAAATAGGGTGCAACAACATGGCGACTATGCTAGGGATTTCACACTTAGGTTCTGACCTTAGCAGACTTAGACTGAATTTGGAACTTAGATTTGTTTGTACATTGCATTAACTGTATTTAATTTCCAATTATGTGCTTACCTGTTTTACTTACTCATTATGCCTGTTTATTATCATGCCTATTACTGTTACACCCTTATCTGTTACCACGTTATATATACTGTCATCACACTACTTCCTATCGAGTCTTGGCCATGCACTATCACGCACAATGGCACGTAAGGGTTTTCTTTTACACCCTTGCGAACCTTCTTTTAAAAACTCTTTAGTTTCCGAGAATGGCTTTGTCAGGTCAACTGACGTAACTTCTCGCAGTCTTCAGTCCAATTCAAAAGTAGAAAACATTTTAATCTAGCAAACATAGGTCATATTGCATAAACATTAGGTGAATCAGTCCTTGGCATCGNTTCAAAAATAGAAAACATTTTAATCTAGCAAACATAGGTCATATTGCATAAACATTAGGTGAACCAGTCCTTGGCATCAACACACAATTAGGAAAGCCACCCAAATGTCAACAGGTCATTCACCCAATGACATGACTTATGTGGAAAGACAAATGAACATGACGAGACACCTAAAGATCTGAAGCAAACACTTACCAAATCCTTTCTTTACCCACTTCAGAAATGGAAATCAACCAAAATATCCTCAAGATCAATATGGTGATGAGGGCACCACATAAGTTAAAGTAGTGGCGGAAGAATATCCGCCGATAGCACAGAAATGAAATTCGGACATACCTAGGGGCACTGACCGCTTTGCTAAACATCCGAGCTGACAAGGTGCTTACTCTCATGCTGATAGAGTTTTGGGACCCAACCAAGGTGGTATTCAAGTTTTTCATTATGAGTTAGTGCCGACATTTGAAGAAGTTACTAGTTTCATGACGCTACCATTTAAAGGAAGGAAACTGTTATTGCCAGTCACCATACTCAGTTATAGGTTTCTTGATGCTCTGGGTCTGGCAAACAATCGAGGTTCGAGAAACATCTAGGATGGATGGGTGATCCTAGATCAACTTTTCGATAGGTTCATACATCATGAAAGCTATGAATGGTATTTGGGAGAATTGCATTATGATTAGGCCACATGGGAGAGTCTCATGCCCATAACTTTCTCACTGGCGCTGTTAGGATTGTTGGTTTTCCCGCAAAGAAGAGGTCGGATCAATATTAACTTGTTACCCGTGATTCTGGCGACATTCCGTGGCGACATTCAAGCTACTCTGCTACCAATGGTGTTAGCTAAGATTCAAAGGGATTTATCTGCTTGTGCACNACTACACATCCCCTTTGTAAATGCCATGTCCTAATACACAGTAAGTCGTAATCCTTTAGCACCAGTTAAGCATAATACAAACAACTAATCCTTTGAATCTAGTCTAAGTCCTATATAGCTACCTCAGGTAGATTTTAAGGGGTGTCTAACACCTTCCCTTTAGAAGAATAAGAATCCTTACCCACAATCTCACCGGTTAGCATACCAAAAAATAATATGACTTTAGTAATTAAATGGGTACCTTAGTATACCTTTAAATATTAGGTGGCGACTCTCTTTCATCAACAACAGAGACCACAAGTTGAATCTTGTTTTGACTAGCGCAAAATAGGGTGCAACAACATGGCGACTATGCTAGGGATTTCACACTTAGGTTCTGACCTTAGCAGACTTAGACTGAATTTGGAACTTAGATTTGTTTGTACATTGCATTAACTGTATTTAATTTCCAATTATGTGCTTACCTGTTTTACTTACTCATTATGCCTGTTTATTATCATGCCTATTACTGTTACACCCTTATCTGTTACCACGTTATATATACTGTCATCACACTACTTCCTATCGAGTCTTGGCCATGCACTATCACGCACAATGGCACGTAAGGGTTTTCTTTTACACCCTTGCGAACCTTCTTTTAAAAACTCTTTAGTTTCCGAGAATGGCTTTGTCAGGTCAACTGACGTAACTTCTCGCAGTCTTCAGTCCAATTCAAAAGTAGAAAACATTTTAATCTAGCAAACATAGGTCATATTGCATAAACATTAGGTGAATCAGTCCTTGGCATCGACACACAATTAGGAAAGCCACCCAAATGTCAACAGGTCATTCACCCAATGACATGACTTATGTGGAAAGACAAATGAACATGACGAGACACCTAAAGATCTGAAGCAAACACTTACCAAATCCTTTCTTTACCCACTTCAGAAATGGAAATCAACCAAAATATCCTCAAGATCAATATGGTGATGAGGGCACCACATAAGTTAAAGTAGTGGCGGAAGAATATCCGCCGATAGCACAGAAATGAAATTCGGACATACCTAGGGGCACTGACCGCTTTGCTAAACATCCGAGCTGACAAGGTGCTTACTCTCATGCTGATAGAGTTTTGGGACCCAACCAAGGTGGTATTCAAGTTTTTCATTATGAGTTAGTGCCGACATTTGAAGAAGTTACTAGTTTCATGACGCTACCATTTAAAGGAAGGAAACTGTTATTGCCAGTCACCATACTCAGTTATAGGTTTCTTGATGCTCTGGGTCTGGCAAACAATCGAGGTTCGAGAAACATCTAGGATGGATGGGTGATCCTAGATCAACTTTTCGATAGGTTCATACATCATGAAAGCTATGAATGGTATTTGGGAGAATTGCATTATGATTAGGCCACATGGGAGAGTCTCATGCCCATAACTTTCTCACTGGCGCTGTTAGGATTGTTGGTTTTCCCGCAAAGAAGAGGTCGGATCAATATTAACTTGTTACCCGTGATTCTGGCGACATTCCGTGGCGACCTTCAAGCTACTCTGCTACCAATGGTGTTAGCTAAGATTCAAAGGGATTTATCTGCTTGTGCACGAGGGTATGATTTCTTTAAAAGATGTAACATGCTACTTCAGATCTGGGCCACAGAGCATTTCTTCCAGCGAGAGGCCACAATCGACTACTTTGTGGGCGTCAGCAACATGATCCACAGCCGCAACGAGAGGATGAGACATTGGGTCTCCCCACATGGGCAAGAAGAGTTGAGAGAAATGCTGACTAAGTGGAGAATGGGTCAATTGGAAGATGTCATGGTTAGGTGGGAGGAAAATCCTAAGGACTCCTCAAAAATACTTCATTGAGCTGATAGAACTTGAGGCATCCAGCCACACTCACCCTTATGGGTTTTTAGACAGTTGGGGTTGATCCAGGATGTGCCTCTATGGATGAGGACAACGCTATATGAGGATGCGTACAACGGACAGATTCAAATACCAAGGATAAGAAGGCTCCAAGAAAAGTGGAATGATCTGGTCACAATACCAATGGGTCAAAACTCGTGGTGCACTCCGGAGTATTATGTCTGGATCAATGAGGAAGACTAGCTAGCCCGACCAAGCAGAGAGGGCATAGCATGGATAGAGGATGCAATGGTTTCCTTGCAAACCTACCATGAGACCCTACCACATTACCTTGTGATTACCTCGATGCACCGTAAAGTGGTCCTAGGATCTATTGATCACATGCTACCACCTGCTGAAGATGATGATCGAGTAGTGGAGTGCATCTAGATAGAATCTGAGACAGAACCGAAGGAAAATATAGAGGAAGAAATTTAGTTCAATGACGATGAAGAGGAATTTGAAAAAGATCCGAAGGAAGAGCCGGAAGAGAAAGGGGAGATAGGGAATGATTCTGGGGATGGTTGCTAGAAGTTGGTTGATTTTCCCTCTTTTCCACTTTGTATCTTTATCCCCAGTTTTCTTTTTTTTTCCTAAGGGTAAATTGTTCAAGCCCATGCAGTTCTTTGAATGCTGGAAACAATGATGTAACCTATGTTCCCACTTATCTCAATCCAAACACTATCAATGAAAACAAAACTTGCTTCGGATCTAAATCTGTCAAATATAATTGTTTGTCAAATATTCGCGAATTTGACCTACCTCTGGCAATGAGAGGTCCCACGAATTCTAGGAAAAGGTGCTTGCGTGAATACGTGAATTAACTGCTCTATGTGATCCTTTACTTGCATAAATAAGGAAACTAGAATTTGTTTCTTTTTCGTTTTGTTCGTTTCTTACTTTATTATTATTCCCAAAAAGAAAGTTAGTTTGTGTCGACTCGAAGCTGGCAGAACCACCGAATAACTTAAGATCAAAGGGGAAGATGTCTCCTACAGAAATCCCAACCAAACATACTCTGGTCATAGCCGATAGCTCGGGGCGATCGGGAGAGAAGGATGATGTATGGAATGATGAACATATGGCCAGGATGGCCTAGAAGATGGAATCTTTAAGGGAGGAAGTACAACATATCAGAAAACTACCACATCTGGCCGTGACAATGCTTCCGCAACCACCTCGTTTCCCCTCTCTGGATTCAATTCCCTACCACTTTCCTTCTACNCATGACGCTACCATTTAAAGGAAGGAAACTGTTATTGCCAGTCACCATACTCAGTTATAGGTTTCTTGATGCTCTGGGTCTGGCAAACAATCGAGGTTCGAGAAACATCTAGGATGGATGGGTGATCCTAGATCAACTTTTCGATAGGTTCATACATCATGAAAGCTATGAATGGTATTTGGGAGAATTGCATTATGATTAGGCCACATGGGAGAGTCTCATGCCCATAACTTTCTCACTGGCGCTGTTAGGATTGTTGGTTTTCCCGCAAAGAAGAGGTCGGATCAATATTAACTTGTTACCCGTGATTCTGGCGACATTCCGTGGCGACATTCAAGCTACTCTGCTACCAATGGTGTTAGCTAAGATTCAAAGGGATTTATCTGCTTGTGCACGAGGGTATGATTTCTTTAAAAGATGTAACATGCTACTTCAGATCTGGGCCACAGAGCATTTCTTCCAGCGAGAGGCCACAATCGACTACTTTGTGGGCGTCAGCAACATGATCCACAGCCGCAACGAGAGGATGAGACATTGGGTCTCCCCACATGGGCAAGAAGAGTTGAGAGAAATGCTGACTAAGTGGAGAATGGGTCAATTGGAAGATGTCATGGTTAGGTGGGAGGAAAATCCTAAGGACTCCTCAAAAATACTTCATTGAGCTGATAGAACTTGAGGCATCCAGCCACACTCACCCTTATGGGTTTTTAGACAGTTGGGGTTGATCCAGGATGTGCCTCTATGGATGAGGACAACGCTATATGAGGATGCGTACAACGGACAGATTCAAATACCAAGGATAAGAAGGCTCCAAGAAAAGTGGAATGATCTGGTCACAATACCAATGGGTCAAAACTCGTGGTGCACTCCGGAGTATTATGTCTGGATCAATGAGGAAGACTAGCTAGCCCGACCAAGCAGAGAGGGCATAGCATGGATAGAGGATGCAATGGTTTCCTTGCAAACCTACCATGAGACCCTACCACATTACCTTGTGATTACCTCGATGCACCGTAAAGTGGTCCTAGGATCTATTGATCACATGCTACCACCTGCTGAAGATGATGATCGAGTAGTGGAGTGCATCTAGATAGAATCTGAGACAGAACCGAAGGAAAATATAGAGGAAGAAATTTAGTTCAATGACGATGAAGAGGAATTTGAAAAAGATCCGAAGGAAGAGCCGGAAGAGAAAGGGGAGATAGGGAATGATTCTGGGGATGGTTGCTAGAAGTTGGTTGATTTTCCCTCTTTTCCACTTTGTATCTTTATCCCCAGTTTTCTTAATTTTCCTAAGGGTAAATTGTTCAAGCCCATGCAGTTCTTTGAATGCTGGAAACAATGATGTAACCTATGTTCCCACTTATCTCAATCCAAACACTATCAATGAAAACAAAACTTGCTTCGGATCTAAATCTGTCAAATATAATTGTTTGTCAAATATTCGCGAATTTGACCTACCTCTGGCAATGAGAGGTCCCACGAATTCTAGGAAAAGGTGCTTGCGTGAATACGTGAATTAACTGCTCTATGTGATCCTTTACTTGCATAAATAAGGAAACTAGAATTTGTTTCTTTTTCGTTTTGTTCGTTTCTTACTTTATTATTATTCCCAAAAAGAAAGTTAGTTTGTGTCGACTCGAAGCTGGCAGAACCACCGAATAACTTAAGATCAAAGGGGAAGATGTCTCCTACAGAAATCCCAACCAAACATACTCTGGTCATAGCCGATAGCTCGGGGAGATCGGGAGAGAAGGATGATGTATGGAATGATGAACATATGGCCAGGATGGCCTAGGAGATGGAATCTTTAAGGGAGGAAGTACAACATATCAGAAAACTACCACATCTGGCCGTGACAATGCTTCTACAACCACCTCGTTTCCCCTCTCTGGATTCAATTCCCTACCACTTTCCTTCTATCTCATGCTAGGCTAACAATACTTCAACTTCAATCCCCACCACTCAAATCATACCTCCAGTAACCCCTGCAAACCCACCAAATCCTCCAATACACACTCCCTATGTACCACATTACGTTCAAACACCACAAAACCCACCTGTTACTACTAACACAATCACACCCCTCCTCGTGACGGAGTCACCTTTACCACTCACCAAAATCAGCACATACTCGTGGCACATACTACTGCACATGAGCGATATATTCATCTTGTATATGTCGTTTCTGAACCTACCTTTACAGCATCTATCACGGTCAGGGTGACTTATGAGATTGACCAGTACACCGAGATGGAAAGGGAATCTAGACGTAATGAGGAGGAGTCAGTGTCTGAACAATTACAAAACTTGAGAAAACAAATGAAGAACCTCCAAGTCGCTTGGGGAAGTAAAAGTCTGGATTATGAGGATCTGTGTATCGATCCGGATGTGGATATGCCAGTAGGGTACAAGCCTCCAAAGTTCGATATCTTCGATGGGACGGGTGATCCCCATGAACATTTGAGGGAATATTGTGACAAGTTAGTTGGAGTGGGAAGGAACAAGAAGCTGAGGATGAAGTTGTTCATAAGAAGCCTGACAGGGGAAGCACTTACCTAGTATACTCGACAAGATCCGCAAAACTAGAGGACATGGAAGGATATGGCAGAAGATTTCATGAATCGGTTTTGATTCAACACAGAGATCACTCCCGGTAGGTTCGCACTGGTATGAAGATCAGAAGCCGCCAGGGCACAACCTCTGTTGGACGGCAGTGAATTGACTAAGTATTTCATCAGGGCCCAGGAAGGGATATACTTTGGGAAAATGATGGGTAATATGGTACATAAATTTCACAAGCTGGTCAAAATGGGAGATTTCTTAGAAGAAGGTATAAAATCCGGCAAAGTACAATCCATGGATGCACTGCAAGCAGCTAGCAAGGCAATCCAATCAGGGTCAATCGGTAGTTGGAAGAAGGAAAAGGAAGAAGTATCATCAGTCGTCTATGCTCCAGTCTACAACATGCATCCATATTACCACCCCCCAACCTCAATATAACCCACCCCGAGCCTATAACAACCCGAACTCACAACGACCATATGCTCATATCCAAACCACCACTCATCAAAACTGACCCACTAAATTTTGAAGAAAGGGCCCCCAGAAATCATACCCCGATTGCTGAGCCTCTGGATCAACTATATGAAAGATTAAGGAGAGCAAGATTGATAAATCCAATGTAAGGAAGGGTTCCTAAGTATCCCTCAAAGTATTTTGATGCAACCAAAATGCGCGTGTACCATTGAAACGTGCATGTGCATGATACTGAAGATTGTTTTAAGTTAAAAAATGAATTTGAAACATTGATCAAAATAAGGGTCATTCAATTCACTCCGGCTCCGCCTACTGTGAATTTCAATTCGCTGCAAAATCACCGGAATAAGATGGTAAACATGATCACCTTAGATGAAGAATATGATTTGAAAGGAACCATTGTCACGATAGGAAATGCAAAGGCTGCAAAGGTACCACCTTAAAGGAATCTGATGATCACAGTACAATTGAGGCCTACGGTGACGGCTCAGAATTACCAGCGACAACCTACCATTGCTACCGGGAATGAAAAGGGTCAAATACAAAATTGTCCCCTGGACATATCAGCAAAAGCGAAAAGCCAAAATGACAAATGTTGCGGCAAACCACGGTATGACTAGGTCAGGGAGATGCTATGCTCCTGAGGATGCAAATCGAGGGAATTTGGGAAGAGAGCAGATTCAAAGAAGAAATATAATATAACCCAAGGCTACAGAATTGTGGAAGAGGATGTCGGCCAAAGAATACTCTGTGGAGGAACAACTGAAGAAACATTCGGCACCAATATCAACCATGGACTTACTGATGAGTTTTGATAGTCGTAAGGATGCCCTGATAAAAATGTTGAGTGGGGTAGGTGTGCCGAGCAATACCACCAGTGAGGCGCTGACTACAACTATTGGGAAAATGGTCAAAGCAAATATGATCACTTTTCGAGGAGATGAGCTTCCTGTCGAAGGCGTAGGTCACAACAAAGCTCTACATATCACTGTCAAATGTGGAGACAAGGTAGTGTCCCGAGTATTGGTTGATAGAGGATTAGGAGTCAATATTTGTCAGCTCTCTACTCTACGAGAGTGGGGTATCCACCTGAGGGAAGTCAAGGAAAGTCATGTAAGGGTAAGGGCCTTTGATGGGTCGCAAAAGGATGTCATTTGAGAAATTTATTTGGCTTTGCAGATCGGACCAGTTGAATTTTCATACTATTTCAAGTGATGGATATTTCCTCTTCATACAACTTACTATTGGGAAGACTTTGGATACACATGGCAGGGGCCTTCCCATCCATTGTATACCAGTGTATGATATTTGAGTGGGGTTGTTAAGAGATCATGGTCCATGGTGAATGGGGCTAATCATCTTACTTGGAGCACGCAATCCCGTTCATTGAAGGGCTAGACAGGGTTACTTTCCATGCAGTAGGGAGCATGTAGACCACCAAAATAGAAGAGACTAAACCAAAATTGGGATGCAATCGGCGTACATGTCCAAGATGGCCATGAGAGAGATGATGAAATATGGATATAGACCAGGAACCAGGCTGGGAGCCCGATCAAATGGGATTACAGAACCAATTGATCCAAATAGGCAAAAAGGAAGAGCTAGTATAGGGTATCAACCTCTGATGGGGAAACCTTTTACCGATAGCTCTAGGAAAAAGACTTTTGTGTTGGTGCATGTTTCGACGATGGGATGGGAAGGTTGTTCATGACTATGATTGAAGAATGTTGTGAGGGAACTGACATCAAGACACCGACCATTCGGAATGCTTAACCAGGAGAGAAACTACGAAATTGGACCGCCAACCCATCTTTGGTTCGCTGAGAGTCTTGGTAGTATGGAATTGTAGAAGTTTTCTTTTGAAAAAACGCACGATCAATTGAGGCATGTACCGTGTCTATACCTTTTTGTCATTTGCCTCTTTGAACGCTTAGACGTTCCTCTTTTGATGAAACAAAAAGAATTGCTTTCTTAAAATTTTGCAACTTTATTTACCGCTTTATTTATACTTAGTTTTTCTTTTCAGTAATCAAAACGATAAAAGCCCATGTTTCATGATTGTGACATGTAACGAAACTCTCAAGCAAAATGGCCGAGATTACGAGGAATACGATAAGAGTATGATGCCAGACAATCTCCCACAAGAGATCGAACAACTGGAAAGTCAGAGAAAGCCCAATCTTGAAGAAACAGAAGTGGTCAATCTCAGAAGGCAGGAAGACGTGAAAGAAACACGAATCAGCATCCATCTAGAAGCGAAGTGAAAGGAAGAACTGGTTGAGCTCCTCCGACAATACATCGATGTATTTGCATGGTCATATGATGACATGCCTGGATTAAGTACTGACATCATCTCATATTGATTGTCTACCAATCCCGTCAGACCACCAGTCACACAAAAACCTAGAAAATTCAAGCCTGAACTGAGTCTGAGGATAAAGGAAGAAGTAACCAAGCAGATAGAGGCAATGTATTAAGGGTCACCAATTATCCCAGTTGGTTAGCAAATATCGTCCCAGTACCCAAGAAAGATAGGAAGATCAGGATATGTGTGGATTACCGAGATCTCGACAAAGCCATCCCGAAGGACGATTTCCCTTTACCAAATATCCATATCCTTATTGACAACTGTGCGAAGCATGAACTGCGGTTGTTCGTGGATTGTTTCGCTGGATAGCAGGAGATTCTGATGCACAAAGAAGATGCTAAAAAGACATCATTCACCACACCTTAGAGAGTTTACTCCTACAGAATCATGACATTCGACCTCAAAAATGCTGGTGCCACCTACATGAGGGCCATGACGACCCTCTTTCACGACATGATTCACAAATAGATCGAGGTGTACGTGGATGATGTCATCATCAAGTCTCAAAAAAATTCAGATTATTTGGATGACTTGAAGAAATATTTCAAGCGCATGTGGAGGTAAACTTGAAATTGAACCCGGAAAAATGCACGTTCGGAGTCCCTGTTGAACGATTGTTAGGATTCATTGTAAGAAGAAAAGGGATAGAATTGGATCCATCAAAAATCAAAGCCATTCAGGAGTTTCCACCGCCCAAGAGTAAGAAAGATGTGATGATTTTCCTGGGTAGACTGAATTACATCAATCGTTTCATAGCCAAATATTTAGTACTTTGTAAACCTATCTTCAAGATGTTGAAAAAGTATAATGCCACAAAGTGGACGGAAGAGTGTTAGAAATCCTTCAACCGAATTAAAGAATATTTGTCAAATACACCAGTACTGGTTTCCCCGAGCCTGGGAAGCCATTGTTGTTATATCTGTCAATCTTGGATAACGCATTTAGATGTGTGTTGGGACAGCATGACAAAACTGGGAGAAAGGAGCAGACCATCTACTACTTAAGTAAGAAGTTCTCACCATGCGAGGCCAAATACACTTTGATAGAGCGCACTAACTGTGCTCTGACTTGGATCGCCCAGAAATTAAGGTGGTACATGTCAACATACAATACGCTTTGATATCTCGGGTCAACCCACTCAACTATATATTTCAGAAGCCGATGCATACTGGAAAGCTAGCTAAATGGAAAATTCTCCTCAGCAAATTTGACATAGTGTACATAACCCAAAAGGCTATCAAGGGGCAAGCTTTGGCCGACCACCTTACAAAGAATCCAGCGGACATGGATTACGAGCCGCTCACTATATACTTTCCCAACAAGGAGGTATTATTCGTCGGAGAGGATATTGCAGAGTAATACCCTGGATGGAGAATGTTTTTCGATGGAGCAGCAAACTTCAAAGCAATAGGAATTGGGGCAGTCCTCATTTTAGAATCCAAAAGCACTATCCAGCATCCGCAAAGATAAGATTCCCTTGTACCAATAATATGGTTGAATACGAAGCATACATCCTTGGGATCAGAATGGAAGTCGACATGAACATCAAAGAACTTTTGGTCATATGGGATTTCGATCTATTGATACACCAAGTCCAAGGGGAGTGGTCTACCAAAAATGTCAAGATTCTTTCGTACCTGCACTATTTCAAAGAGTTATGCAAGAAGTTCACAAATATTGAATTCAAGCATGATCCCAGGATCCAGAACGAGTTCGCCGATGCAACTCTATCGTCCATGATTCAGTATCTAGATAAGAACGACATCGACCCTATTGAGATAGAGATCAGTTATCCACATGCCTATTGCTTTCATGCAGACGAAGAGCCAGACGGTAAACCATGGTACCACGATATCAAAAGATTCCTCGAAACAAGAGAGTACCCGTAGAATGCTACTAATAGTCATACGCAAGCACTCAGGAGGTTAGCGAATCACTTTTTCCTTAACGGGGAAGTCCTGTATAAGAGGACCCCAGACTTGGGTTAGTTGAGATCTGTAGATGCCACCGAGGCAACCAGATTATTGGAGGAAATACATGCAGGAATGTGCATACCCTATATGAATGGTTTCACATTAGCCAAGAAGATCTTGAGAGCCAGACACTTCTGGATGACCATGGAAAGTGATAGTATCCGCTACGTGCAGAAGTGTCACCAGTGCCAGATCCACGGGGATTTTATCCATGTTCCGCCCACTGAATTGAATGTGATGGGTTTTTCTTGGCCGTTCTCTGCTTGGGGCATGGACGCGGTTGGACCTATAGAGCCCGCTGCATCAGATGGGCACCGCTTCATCTTGGTAGCCATCGACTGCTTCACTAAATGGGTCCAAGCATCTACCTAAAAAAGACGTCACAAAGAAGGTAGTGACGGATTTTGTCTGAAATAACATCGTCTGCCGGTTTGGGATACCTGAGTCAATCATCACTGACAACGCAGCTAACCTCAACAGTGATCTCATGGGGAAATCAGCGAGAAATTCATAATTGTCCACCGCAACTACACAACCTACAGACCACAAATGAATGGAGCAGTTAAGGCAGCCAACAAAAATATCAAAAGAATTCTACAAAAGATAGTGCACAATCACAGGCAATGGCACGAGAAGTTATCTTTTGTCTTACTGGGATATCGGACCACCATGAGAACATCCACTAGGTATCATGCTAGTATATGGCACCGAAGATGTGATACCTACAGAGGTCGAGATACCATACTTAAGAATCATCCATGAGGCCAAGTTAGACTATGTAGAGTGGATACGGGTTAGACAGGAGCAACTCATACTTATTAACGAAAAGAGAATGGATGCAGTATGCTATGGTCAGCTATATCAGAATAGGATGGCCAGTGCATTTAACAAATGGGTGAAGACTCGCCAGTTTACATCGGGGCAATTGGTTTTGAAGAAAATCTTCCCCCACCAGGAAGATGCCAAAGGAAAGTTCGCACCGAATTGGCAAGGTCCTTACGTGGTTCACCGAGTGTTGTCGATTGGAGCTCTTATCTTGGCAGAAATGGATGGAAGAGTCAACACGAAGCCCATTAACTCAGACGCAATCAAGAGATACTATGTTTGAAGGTAATAGAGTTAGGTTTTACTGTAACAGAACTACGTTCAACCTGACTTCCCACGGAGGGATATGTAGGCAACCCACGTAGGGTTCGGTTTCTCTCCCTCCTTTATTTTGTAATAGAAAAGCCAAATATCATTTTGTATGTTGTTCGGAACTACGCCAAGGCTTGATTTTCTATGGAGGAATACGTAGGCAATTCTCATCGGATTCAGTTGTCTTTTTTAATTAAACTACGTTCTGGCTTGATTCCATTTGGATACGTAGGCAGTCTGAGTCACACTCAACCATTTCATTCTTAATCTCATCATTTAGCATCTATTGTAATAGAACTACGTATTGACCTGATTCTATTTGGATACGTAGGCTTCCTGAATGAGGCTCGGTCATATTTATCATATTTTTATCATCATCCACGAGCTACATTCAGACCTGATTCCGTTTTGGATACGTAGGCAACCTGAAATCGTTCGGTCATAACCTTAGGAAACCTTTGTAATGCATTAGTTCGAATTAGGACGCAGTCGCAATGGCAAGTAGCCGCATCGTCAGAAGCGTCATGGAAGATCGACATCAACAAGATAGAGCTTTCAAGAAGTAACGCTTGCGTTCAGAGAACCTTTTGAAGCATGTCATAATCCAAACTTTGACATAAAATAGAGATTTTCAAAACTGTTTTCTAAAAAAGTAGTAATTTGCTCCACCTACTGAACTTCTTGGCGCAATCATATCAAGGTCCGGGACAAAACAAATACTGTGGTCGACACAAACCATCCCCCCTCCCACTAAGAAGTTTTCTTTGAGTGCAGGGCTAACATGACGTAAGGGAATGTTGGGAATACACTGAGGCAAATGATGGATCTGCCACTCTATGAGGATTATCACCCCTCTTCCTTTGTCTAAATTATTTCGGGTATAACTGAAACTAATTCCTGAATCCTTTGTAGGTATTTTTGATTCAGATCGCTAATGCGAAAAAATGCATTCTATAAATAGCAAACCCTCTGCTCAACCAATCGGAGCACCTTGTAAAAACTAATCCACCGACTTCACCAATTAGAGCCTTGTATATTACAAATTGTCATCTCAATCGATCGGAGCGTTCTGTACGAATCAAATGTTAGTTTCGCCAAATGAAGCCTTGTATATAGCAAATTGTTCGCTATCAACGGAATAATCTGCACCGCCGTTCCGTCACATCGGAGGCCAGAATAGACAATTGCAAACCTCGCCACTGACGTTCTGTAAATCGATGCCGCAACTTAGCTTCGCAGTTAAGAGTATATCTTGGGCATGCTTTTCTTTTCCTTTGTTATTATCTTGAATGTTTTGACATTTTTCTTGCGTAGCTTCAGGCATGATTACGTTTTTTACAAGTAAATCACTCCCAAGCAAGGATTACTTTACATTTTTAGTTCAAAGCTCTCCCAACAAGCGTATACACACTCTACAAATCAAGTTCTCCCAACAAGCGTAGACACACTCCACAAATCAAGTTCTCCAAACAAGCATAGACACACTCTACAAATCAAGTTCTCCCAACAAGCAGAGTCATTTTTCAGTGCAAGGCTCTCCCAACAAGTAGAGACGCACTCTACAAGTCAAGCTCTCCCAACAAGCGGAGACACTTTTCAATGCAAAACTCTCCCAACAAGAGGATATGCATTCTATAACTACTCCCTACACGAGGAGACTCAATGCTCTGACAGCTGCGGAACGATGCACAGCACGGCAAAAAATTCGATTCAAATTCAAATATCTCATCATTCCGATCCCAAATAACGGCTTGCTGGCATCTAGGAATCATCATTTCTGCATCTTCTACACCACGTCTTAACATATTCTACATTTTAATATATGGATATTTTATATTTTATTTTTTATAGGAACAAACATCGCAACATGGAACTCCTTCTAAGCAGCAAACCAAACTACAACGCTATGAGGAACAATAAACTCATCCGCGGTCCAGGGATCTGAGCTCAAGATAATTAGTAGAACTCTATTTTTCAAATATTTCAAGTCAATCCTCAAATGTAAATCTTTCATGAGTGTCGAATCTTCCGACTCTCAGTATCATCATAATACGATACTGGGGTAATTCCTGCGAGCATCGCTTCCTCAAAGCCAGAATTCGGCCCCAACTCTCCCAAAATTCTTCCAGAATCTCCCAGCCCATAATCTTCATGCCATTCCCACAATGTATGCCTAAAGTCAGGGCGAAATTGGCTTTGGTTCAATTTCTTTGCCCGAAAACTCGTTCATCGTCTCTGGTCAAAGAGGGGCAATTGTTGACAGCCAATTTTGACCCTCATTTTTGAAATTAATTTATTTATACTTAAATATTGAGAATGAATATTTTGAAAGAATTTTCTATCAATAGTACCTATTTTAATAAATTAACTGAGCATTATTTTAGAAATTAATAATTTTAGTATTGGGATTATGTAATTGTAAATATATTTATTATTTCAAGATCATTAGAATAACTTTTAAAATACATCACATAGGCTTTATAATTGATTCAACTCCTGCATATGCGATTCCCGCTGAACTCTTTCCTCTTTCATCGATCAAATTTGAAATCCTCAAATCTGAACCCTAACCCCAAAGATAAAACCTCAAATCGCATGTGCTCTTTTAAATCCATAGCATGCATGGTTGTCCATTTTGCTCATGTACTTCAAATCTTGTTGGTCTTTCCATTTTCACCATTTGAGTTCAAAAGCCGTAATCCTGGAGTAACAGACCAAAGCGTGAAACTTTAATTTGTCTGATTTTCTCTCATGACCTTTCAAATCGGAGCAAGCATGAGGACATTAGCTGGATTCATCTTTGATATTCGACATACAGGGGTCAAATACAATGACCTCTGGGTATTAGTGTTCCGACCGATGCTCTCTCATGCTTCAACGGTCGATCTCTCACTTCCAATGTCCAGGTAATTATCAATCACTATTTGTCTCCTCTGCTCATCTCTAATTTTTACTCGATTGTGCTTGCATCACCACTTCTCCGTCGCTCTCCACTATCTATTTGAATCTGGAATCCTAAGGCTTCAACAACTACTATAAATAGGGGCTTTTAATGCCTTCACCTAACATACGAAAATAACATACAAAACAATATACACCAACTACACCTAACATTTCTGAAGAAATTAAGACATAGTAAATTTTTGCTTAGGTCTTTTCGTTTAAGATTTCGAGTTTTCACTCAACCTCTACTTCTCTCCTTCTTTTGGTTCTGAATTTGTCACTAATTAAAAGCTGAGCTTTTGGGTTCCTAAACGGCTAACTTGAACACCTTTTGGTTTGCTATCCCAAAGGAGGTAAAACCTCGACCTTGTTCTTCGTTTGCTAGTCTAAACTCCTTAATATGAATTGCTTTACTATTTGTGTTGAATGATATTATTAACAATGTAATTATGTTTCTTTAACTGTTTTTTGTGTGTATTGATGATTGTTAAGTAGTTTCTGCTATCATAAACTTCTTTAAGTTATTGAAATTAGGATTACATGTTGATATTGATATACATCTGATGATTCATGTTAACTTTAAAAGTGACTAAAAAACTTCTTAACATTTATAATACCTAGTTTCTGACCTTTTTAATAATTCTATTAGCCCTACTCAGATTGTTATTCTAATCTACTATGAATGTAACTTTTATAGTTCCTTTAATAGTCCAGATGTAAGCAAAGTATGAATCACTTAGTGCTGAGAACCAACTTGTTACCTTAGTTCAAAAATACTAACTCATGATCTTCTAGCTTGTTTTATCTCTTGAATATGCTTCTGTGATTCTGTTAATTGGTTAATTAAACTCATGATTATTTATATGAACCTGTACTAAGCTATTTGGATTCTTGAATTACTTTTGTGTATGTTCTGAGATTACTTTACACTTCATCTAAGTCCTAAAGTAAGGATGAGATGTATTCAGTTTATGATGACACATTTGATTAGCTAAAATACTGTTGCTAAGTTCCATTATGCCCGAAACCATATCCCAGACATGCTTAATATATTTTCCTAATGTGATGATACTTTTATCCTTTTCCTGAAGCTCACATGGTGATACTGTCAATAATATTTTCATAATATGACTTCTGCTAGTTGTCCTTTGTGTGTGTTCTTGTGATCATGCACTCATTTGATTCTTCAATACTTTCTGCTTGCCCTCCATGACCATGATTATGTATATATTGCCCTTAGAACTTCACGAAGCCCATATAAATTAACCATATCTAGTTTATGAACTTTGAATGAACCTGCCTTTATTACTTGAGTATAAAATCAAGCTTTGCTTTTTACATGGATTGGCATAAAGGTAAAAATTCCTAGAAAGGAATAATCATATTTTGAATCTTAGGGTAAGAAAGACTGTTAGCTTAAGATTTTGTTGGTGGTTTAATATGATGTTATGCATCTGTCACCCTATTAATGTCCTTTAGGAATCCTAATTATGGTCCTTAGTTTGTAATTATGTTGATGTGCTTCAAAAGTTGTAATTGAAACCTGTTAATCTACAATCTTGTTAACCTTTCTTGGAAGTTCTGATTTGAAGATATGAGTCTGTGATCTTGTTAATATCTTTTAGAATTTCTAACGGTAGCTATTAATCTACAATTCAGTTAACATTATTTAGGGATGGTGATAGTTTGATAAAGATACCTTTGTCAGTATATTTAGGAACTCAATTGATGTGGTCAGCATGCACCTCTGTTAATAGTCTTTAGATGTTTCTGTTGGAAGTTGTTAACTTGTATACATATGTTAGAAGTTGAGACTTAAACTATTCAAGAATGTTCCTTGTGCCCGGTACCTCGTATGTTTAAGCCATTCACTTACTTCATTCTTGAAATCTAGGATACAAGTGTTTGAGTTCCTAACAATGACCTGATGATGCCTTTTCCTCTATAAGTGAAACTGATTCTCTCAAACATGTCTAGCATATCATTTATATTGCATCATATACTTTGTTAGATTATGATTGCATTAGGAGGATTTGTTGTTTTCTGATTCTATAAGTATTTTGTATTGACTGTTATAAAAGTGTATATGTATTTCTATTGTATGGTACCATTATGGTGTTGGGATTCACATTGAGAGTGTCTCATTGGCACTTAAACCTGCGGGGAAGAGTGAATGTGAGTGGTTAGGGGTATTTGGGTATAGAGTTTAGCTCTTTGTTAGACTGCTCTCCCAGGCATAATCACTGCCCGGGGCCTTGAGACCCTTGGAAACTTTGAAGTGTGAGGGGTCCAAAGAGAGCCTTGACTTTGAATGGAACTCTACCCATAGCCTCTAGTCTATTAACATTCATTACTCCTTTTAGGTTTAGTGTTTAATGGCAACGAAAGGTTTTCAATATGAATCACTTTGCCATATGTGACCCCCACACTAGTATAACTTTCATAAGTTAAATTATTATTGGTTATCATAATTATTTACTTATATTTCATGTATGGGTGTACGTATAGAGTATTATATCTAATGACCTTCTTCTTCTTTTTTTAAATGTACAATCACTGGGCCTGCCGAGTTCTTAAAAGACTCGGGCCCAAATTTTGTACCAGTGCACTTGGGGGTCTGAAGCCCACTATTGTCCGTTCTTGCTGTTCACTAGGCTTGCCTCTTTGAGGCCCAAAACCAGAGTCCATCCTCTTCCTTTACTCCTCTACTATTTACTACTTTACTACTTTATAGCTTACTGTTTCACTGCCTTTGCTGCGTTCTTGTTGTTTTTCTATCTCTCCAACGTATACAACAATTATCATAGTGAATTAAATGCTTTACTTTACCTTTTAAATCATGTAAACAACTTAGTCAAGCCCTAAAATAACATAGGGTTAAGGTAACATAAGGCTTCATAGTAATTAGTTTCTATTTGTTAATCATATGCCACTCACACTATTAATCTCTTATGTTTCATTGATATTTTATGAAGATTTTTGAAGCCAAAAATATCTTAGCAATGATGGTGTCCCTCTTTTCATAAACTAGAAATGAAATCCAAAATCGACCTTCTAAAAAGAGTGAATCTTTCCAAAAGCGAAGTGTTGCCCCTAGCAAAAGGTTCTTAAACGATTTTTTCAAATAGCCACATCTTTTAAGCACAAAGCGTTTTATAACTTAGCACTTTCTCACATGTTTTATAAATACAAACATCATGCACATATTTTTAAACTCCTTCAATCATATATACCGACATTATTTTTAAGACTCCTCTATAAGCTCACATCTTTTTAAAGCTACACATCCCCTTTGTAAGTATCATGTCCTAATATATAGTAAGACATACTTTTCTAGCACCAGTTAAGCAGGATATAAACAAATGATCCTTTGAATCTAGTCTAAGTCCTATGGAGCTACCTCAGGTAAACTTTAAGGGGTGCCTAACACCTTCCCGTTAGAAGAACAATAACCCTTACCCATAATCTCACCGGTTAGTAGACCAATAAAGAATACGACTTTAGTAATTAAATAGGAACCATAGTATAACGTTAAATATTAGGTGGAGACTCTCTTTCATCAACAACAGAGAAACCACAAGTTGAATCTTGTTTTAACTAGTGCAAAATAGGGTGCAACATTTATCATTACTTCTATGTCTCCCACGTTGTTTGTTACAGTTGTGCATATACACTGCCTTGTTCGTTATTGGTACCTGTGTATTTCCCACCTTGTCTTTACTTTTATTATCATTCCTTTCACCTGGCTAGTTCTGTTACACGTATGCTTGGTGAGGAATAGATAAATGCACGAAGAGTGTTTTTGTGCCATTTGATTTGACATACATTTATATATTTGGTGAGGATGAGATAAATGCACGAATGGTATTGCCATGCCATTTGATTTGATATCTTGAGTAGATTTCTCATACTATGAAAGCTCGTGGATTTACCACTTTTGTTTGATGATCATCGCTTTAAGGAAAGGATTGGTTGTGATATTGAGAAATAATGACCGTGATTTCTTCTAGTAAGCATTTACTGCTTCACATATTTATTCTTGTACTCCTTTTTGTTATGTTCTAATATTGTTCCTATTTAAATTCTACTACACTGGTTATATCAGTAAGTATATTTTAACTAAAAAGCCTCGTCACTACTTCACCGAGGTTAGTCAAGATAATTACTGGTTACATAGGGTCGGTTGTACTCATACTGCACTTTTGCACCTTGCATGCAGATCTTGGAGCTGAGTTGCGATGGACGACGGGAGCTGGCACTGAAGATTGACTTGCATTCTAGATTTAGCTACCACTTGTACCTTGGGTAGTTTTAGATTGAAATTATATTTATGTACATTACAAATAAAAGTTGTATTTATTTCACAACAGTTTTTGTAAAAATCTAGTCGTAGTAGCTCATGACTTGTACTACTAGTCCTTGTGATATTGTATGGAATTTAGTTATATCATTTGTTAGTCACTTTTATTTTAATAGAACTGTGTTGACTGTTATTGGACTTACCTCGCAGGTTGGGTTAGGTGCCATCATGACTAGTTAAATTTTGGGTCGTGACAAGTTAATATTAGAGCACTAGGTTCTTAGGTTTTACGAGTCATGAGAAAATATCTAGTAGAGTCTTGCAGATCGATATGATGACGTCCATACCTATCTTCGAGAGGTTACAGGGCATTTAGAAAACTTCCCTTCTTTCTTTCCTTGTCGTGCGATCTTGTTTCAACTTGAAACTGCGATTTTGATTGTTCTTATTTGTTCATATGCGATGTTGAGTGCCAATTATCATTGTGCATCGATGACTGGTGATGTTGGGAATAGGCTGTGAAGGGTTGTGGATGTGTGATTACCATCGCGATGTGTTGTTCGGGCTTGATGTTGAAGTATTGGTAGGTCTTTCAGTTGTTCATTTGTGGTACGAAGTAGATTTTTGTATCTGGTCGGTAAGCATCGACTTGGGAAGACTGGTTGGTGGCCTAGTTATTGTGATTATGGTGGGTTCATAGTAAGGTGTTGATTTGAGTACAGCCGGGGGGTTATCTCCTATGTGATAAGTTTGGAACCTGTGGTTCGTATGAGGTTTCCATTAGGTGGAATACATATATTATCATTTCAGAGCATTTGGGAAAGGTTTCTTGACTACTGCAAGGATGATTATGCACTTGGCAGAGTCTTGGGAGTGTTCTATGACTAGTATTACATGAGTTTATGAGGTATTCAGCCAATTAGCATTGCGGGATAGGGTAGCTATCAAGATTTGGTATTATAGATTACTAACGATGTGCTCTATGGCTTCTAGCTAAGTGAGAGAGTCTGCTATCGACGATCGGATTTCATGGTCATGTGTTGTATCAGTTTCTGGACTGGAGTATGCTTGTGGGTTGGCTATGATTTGAGAAAGACTTCATCGAGGGTGATTTCGAGCAAGGGATCATGGATGTATGATGTAATATGCCTTACGAGTGAATAGGGATCTTGGGAATGATTGAGGTTTGATGCTCGTTGCATATGCAGTGTGCAAGGTAAACAAAATTGCTTAGTTATGTCTTTTGGTTATTCAGGTGTGGGTAAAGTGCGGGATATTCGGTGTCTATTGGACGCGAAGTGGTGATTCAGAGCAAGGTGGATGACTATCGAAAGGGTTCTGATAAGTTCATGATTCATATGCGGCATTTGAGTATTGTTTTGATTTGTGCATGGTTAGAGCTCGAGATCGGTAGTGAATGGTGACCGGATCTGCGGTATTTCTATATCAAGAATGATTTTACATGGCAATATTAGAGAGATGCAAGAAACGACATTAGATTCACAGAAGGTTCCTTCAGAGCGAGCATATCGAATTGAGTTACTTTTGGGTTGGCAGTCTGCACAACTCGGTTGAGTTAGAGGATATTAGTTCTGATAACTTGATTATGTGTTAATGAGTTTCGAAGAATTCACCATTGTTATGGCCACGACCGGGAGTTGATATTTTCTACAGGTATAGAAGGTATATTGTTTGTGGTGATGTCCTTTTGGATTGAGTTAAATGAAAGTTTCTCGGTTGCTAAGGTGTTTAACTTGCTTGTGGTTCTTATGAGATTTTCGTATTTTCACAAGTTAGCATGAGAGTGGCGATGCACCGTGTGGGAATGAAAGTTGGAGTTTAAGGTTACAGTTTAATTTTGAAGGGAAGGATATGAGTTCTTGATGACATGGATGATTTTAGATGTTTAAGATAATGCTGGCACTATTTGATGTCATTGGAGGAGAGTGCGCATTTTGGTAGGTGCATCGTGTTTTGACTTGTGGGCGTTTGACTAGTGTTGTGGTGATCACCTGGGTTGGGCTTATGAGGTTCAGGTTTTGAAACATGGCGTAGAAGATCTATGTGAGTATTGTCTGCAAGATGATGGAGTATCAGAGATGTATCAGCCATTTGAGTAGCGGTGTTGAGATCAGATATGCAGGTTCTAGTATTCATGAGGTTCAGAGGTTAGATGTCCTCGTAGGCAGACTATTCCTTTATTGCGGATTGTGAAGAAATATTGAAAATTGGATAACTAACAATATGTGTTTTGGATAGGCTGCTATGGACATTTGGAAGGTTATTTACCTGTTTGGGAATGATCAATATTGGTTAGGGGCTATATGTTGGCCTAATGAGAATTCGTGTTCTATATATCGGTTTCGCTTACTCTTACGCAATTGCTACTATGGATATATCATAAAGAAGAATAGATGGTATTCGTGCCCTAGTCTATGTTATGTGTTTCTCTCTTATTCTATGACGGGTTGTGAGGTTGCATGATTATTAGCATGCATGTTGTAATCACGTTCAGGCTATATGATGATATGTGCTAGATGGCCCTCATGATATTGATTTGCTTGTTGTAACTTAGTTGTACTTGCTTTTCTCAGTATTGTATTATTCATATTCATCTTTCCATAGTTATATTTTTGCTCTCTATCGTGCGTGGTGTTGACGGACATGTGATTAGTGAGCCCGAGTATTTTGGCTTGATGGGTATCCCTATGTGGATTGATATATTTGGGATCGAGTTGCGTACCGCAATGGAGTTATGTAGATACCCATTCCTTGTATTTATTTTTTGTGTTTTATTTTCCCTTTGTGGGATGAGTTAATGAAATTATGCTTTTGTTGTTATATCAGTTGAATAGTCCTCATACCTTGTTTCTTTCCATCTTTTGGGGAAAATCTGAGTTATTGCTTGTCTAGTGTACGGATCGCGTTGGGTGAGAATCCATCTGATTTTTGGTGTAACTTGTCGGTTTGGCTGTTTGTATTGGCTGAGATGAGGTTTCTAGACTTAGATTTGCACTATCGTATTGGGATGAGGAATGTTTGGAAGAATCATACCATATTTTCGCTCAAAATTAGGCCACAGTCCTTGTCGAACGAGAGATCTTCTTGACTTTTTGATGTCATAGGTGGTTATGAGTTCTTGCATGTTTCTTTTATCGCTAGCAGCATTGTGAGGGTGTAGAGCAAGGTTTTATTTTATATAAAGTGTATTACTAGAACTGAGATTGTTATTAGGCAGCTATGGTGGTCAGAAGTTATTGCCATGCATATCTGAGTTATGTGTAATATCATGTGATTATACCTTGGGTTAAGATTGTGGCTTGATTCGGCTTGTTCAGGCTTACACAGTGTATTGATGCGAAATTCAGGTCTTATGATGAGTTTCAAATGTTGAGGATTGGGTTCTAAGGTTTATGAGCTAAGGATGAAGTAAGATCTTCATTTAAGTTGTGTTGTATGGCTTACATGGATTAAGGTGACTTGGGATCACCCACGGGTATGTGTATGGTAAGCGCATGCTGTGATTTGATGGCTTTGGAATGACTCATGGCACGTTCGAGGACGAACGTGTTTAAGTGGGGGAGAATGTAATGACCTGACCAGTCATTTTGAGCATTTGCATTCAGCTTGGAAGTTTGAGGTCATGAGTAGCTTCGTCTGGTGTATTATGACTTGAGTATATCGTCGGCTTCGGTTTTCGAGTGGTTCGGGATTGATTTAGAAGGATGATTCTCACTTGAGAAGCTTGAAGTTGAACGAATTGACCAAGTTTGACTTTTTATATATTTGACCTCGAATCGGAGTTTTGATAGTTCTGGTAGGTCCGAATGGTGATTTTGGACTTGGGCATATGCCCGGATTTGCATTTGGATGTTTTTAGAAAGTTTCGGCACTATTTGGAGAAAGTTGGCAATTTGAAGTTTGGAATGTTCAAACGTTTTACCAGAAGTTAACTTTGATGATATCGGGTTTAAATTTTAGTTCCAGGAGTTTGAATAGGTTTGTTATGTCATTTGGAACTTTTGTGCAATATTTGAGGTCATTCTTAGTTGATTTGATACAGTTCGGCACGAGTTTTGGAAGTTGAAAGCTCAAAAGTTCATCAAGTTTGATTTCAGGTGCGATTAGTGGTTTTGATGTTGGTATGTGTGATTTGAGTCCTCGAGTAGGTTCGTGTCGTATTTTGGGACTTGTTGGTATGTTCGGACGGGGACCCGAAGGGCTTGGGTGTGTTTCGGATTGATTTCGGACTATTTTGGCATTGCATGCATTGCTGGTTTTCTGTTGTTATCCGATGCCTCTGGTTTTCTTCGCCATCGCGAAGGTCCAGCCACGATCGCAAAGTGTATTTTAGTCTACTAGTGGACGTTTCTTCGTGGACACGATATATGGAACTCGTTCGCGTAAGGTTGAGTTGATCATTATTCACATTCGCGCCTTGGGTCATGCGTTCGCGTAGGAGACTTGGGAGCTGGAGGAATTGTCTTCACGTTTGCGAGGTAATTGCCATGTTCGGGAAGTTCTAGGTCAGTTGTGCATCACGTTCGCGAGGTCTGTCCCGTAACGCGAAGTTTAATTCTGTGGAGGTGAAGTTTATTCTTAGCGAACACGAGACCTCTTCCGCGTTCGCGAAGGGTACCCCTGGAGAAGTGTATAAAGTACTCTATTTGGGATCTTTGAGTTATTTTATCATATTTTGAGTTATAGAGCCCGGATTTGGGCGATTTTGGAGAGGATGTTCACCATATGAATTTGGGTAAGTATTTTTTACTCGGTTTTGATTATATTCCATGATTCCATCTTCAATTTTGGCCTATAATTTGATGAATCAAAAAGAGAAATTGGGGGGGTTTTGTCAAAACTTTTCTAAATTGTATATTTGAGATTTGAACATCGATTCAGAGTCGGATTTGAGAAAACTAGTGTGGTTGGACTCATATTCGAATGAGTTATCAAAATTTGTGAGTTTTGTCAGATTTCGGGGTGTGGACCCTGGTTCACTTTTGGGTTTTGAGTATTTGATTAAAGATTTATCATTTGGGTTTTCTTCCTGTGGCATTATTTGATGTTTTTGAGTTGCTTTTGGCTAGTTTCAAGCTGTTCGGAGATCGATTTGGGCGGGATGTCACTTCTAGTGTATCAATTTGGCTTGTTTGAGATTAGTGTCTTGTCTATCTTTGTGGAGAAATATTTTCCTACTAACTAATATTGTTTTCCACATGCAAGGGTGATGCATATATGAGGTGATGAGCGTATATGCATGTGCTAGGGTTAACAATGCCTGGGGGTAGATTATACGGTTCTTTGTGCCTTGTTGGAATATGTGACTTTCTTGCTTCATGCTTTACTTGACTTTTATATTAATATGAATTTCAATGCTAGAAACCATGATGTAGCTTATTATAACTTGATTAAAATTTAACGGACTTCTTGTGAAACTATTGATGTGCTAAATTCGATCATCACTATACTTAATCACAAATACATCGCTACAGCCGTTATTCTTGAGATATTTGGATTCTACTCGAGATGAAGATCGCTTTTTTGAGATTTGTTGAGATACTTGAACAATAAGATTTTTGAGGTTTATTGAATTGATATTGGCTTGAGAGCTGTGATTGACATTCATTTGGGGTAATTGCTTAACCACTCTTCTTGATATTATTCATGTTTACTACCTTGCTTGTTATTTGGGGCAATATACGAATGGTATTTCCGTGCCATTTGATTTGATATATTGAGTAAATTTCTCATACTATGAGAGCTCGTGGATTCGTCACTTTTGTTTGATGGTCATCGCTTTACGTAAGGAATTCGTTGTGATATTGAGAAAAATTGACCGTGTATAACGACATGGCCGGTTAGAAGCCTAAGTTGAATGACTTAACTGGAAGTTGACTTATGAGTAAACGACTCTGGAATATAGTTTTGATGGTTCTGATAGCTTCGTATGGTGATTTTGGACTTAGGTGTATATCCGAATTTTGATTTGGAGGTCCGTATGTCGTTTTGGCTTGAATTGGTGAAAGTTGGAAGCTGAAGGTTTGGAAAGTTGAGAAGTTTGACCAAGAGTTTACTTTGTTGTTACCGGCTCA
>AWOL01S0308534.1:0-12774 GCA_000715115.1 Nicotiana otophora | reverse complement strand
ATGATATGATGTATCAATAAATAACAACAGAGACTGAGATATGATATGTAATGAAATGAATATGACTGATTATGAACATATGAACTCTGTGGGTCCTAATAATACTAGCACATAGCCTCAACATGATTTTTAATATGATTCCCAGCTCAATTTCTTTAACACATAAAACTACATAGAAAATGCCAAGATTATTTGACTATAAAATTTTACGGAACCAATTACGTCGCAATTTCTATAGTGCACGCCCACACGCCAGTCACCTAGCATGTGCGTCACCTCCAAATAATTCACATAATACATATATTCAGGGTTCATACCCTCAACTCCAAGATTAGAAGAGTTACTTACCTCGAACAAGCCGAATCCAATGTCGAGCAAGCTAAACAATGCTCCAGAAATTCCATTCTGCGCGTATCAACTTTCAAACGGCTCGAATCTAGTCACAATTAATTTGATTCAGTCAACACAATTTATAAGAATTTATTCCATATCAAATACTAATTTTTCCACAAAATCTGAAATTATACTAAAAAATACTCGTAGGGTCCACGTCTTAGAACCCGACAAAATTTACAAAATATGAACGCCCCTTCAACCACGAGTCTAACCATATAAATTTTACTCAAATCCGACATCAACTCGACCCTTAAATCTTAAAATTAAACCAAGAGGGTTTTCACAATTTTCCAACTTAATTCACCAATTAAATGTTAAAAACAATCATGGATTCGGGTAATTTAACCAATATTAAGTTAAGAACACTTACCTCGTTGTTTTTCTTGAAAATCTCCCAAAAATCTCCTCTTCTCGAGCTCCAAATCGGTAGTCCCATTTTCAGAACTTAAACTCTCTGCCCAGTCATTTCTCCTATGCGATCACGGCCTAAGTCTCGCGATCACGAAGCACTCATTTCCACTGCCAAAAATTGACCCTATGCGATCGCGGATTAGTTCACGCGATCGCGAAGCACAAAAGAAACTTCCCCCAAATTTGGCCTTCACAAACGCGGTTGAATCCACACGAACGCGGATCACTGATGCACAAACCTACGTGATCGCGGACTTGTCCACGCGACCGCGAAGCACAAACGCGTGACCTTTACTTCTGCTTCATTTCCTCTACGCAAACGTGGCATTTTCCACGCGTTCGCGTAGCACAGCCTGGCCAAACCTACGCGACCGCGGTTGCCTTCACGCGATCGCATAGAACAATCTCACCTATGCAATCGCGGACCTTCTCACGCGATCGCATAGAACAATCTCACCTATGCAATCGCGGACCTTCTCACGCGATCGCATAGAAGGAAACCAGTGACAGAAAACCAGTATTCTTCAGCTGAAATGCTAAGTCCAAAATTGATCCGTTAGCCGTCTGAAACTCACCCGAGGGCCCCGGGAGCTCAACCCAATATACCAACAAGCCCTAAAACATCATACAAACTTAGTCGTGTCTTCAAATCACATCCAACAACAATAAACACGAATCACACATAGATTCAAGCCTAATGAACTTTGAAACTTCCAATTTCTACAAATGACGCCGGAACCTATAAAATCACGTCTGATTGACCTCAAATTTTACACACAAGTCATAAATGACATAACAGAGCTATGAAAATTTCAGGTTTGGATTTCGACCCCGATAACAAAAAGTCAACTCCCCGGTCAAACTTCTCGAAAATTTAATTTTTGCCATTTCAAGCCAAATTCTACTACGGGCTTCTAAAAAATTTTCCGGACACACTCCTAATTCCAAAATCACCATACGGAGCTATTGGAATCATCAAAACTTCATTCCGAGGTCGTTTACACATAAGTTGACATCTGGTCACTATTTTAGCTTAAGCTTTAAAGCTTGAAATTAAATGTTCCAATTCATTCCAAAACCTCACCGGACCCTAACCAATTAACCCGTTAAATCATAAAATAAATGTAAAGCATAAATTGTGTAGTAAATGGGGAAACGGGATTGTAATACTCAAAACGACCGGCCAGATCGTTACAAGAAGGTTTGTTGAATCATTTTTTCCATCATATTGTTATTGGGACATTCCTTGACCATTGTTCTATACCGCTCCCAAATCTCGTGTAGTGGTTCATTCGTCTCTTGCTTGAATTACAAAATCTCATCTCGAAGAGTAGCCATGTGTCCCGTAGAGAAGAACTTAGAGATAAACTTTCCGGCAACTCATCCCAAGTGTGAATGGAATGGTTCGGCAAACATTCCAAAGTGAGCATTACATTGGTGATTTGAAAGTTACCCGCCCTAATACGGGGAGGGATTATTGCACTGACATACCCTTTATTTGGTAACACCCGATGTGGAGCCGGTCGTGGTGGAGGTGGGGGTGGAGCAGGGACATTGTCATGAGGCACTCAGCCTCTACTATTGGATTGAGGTTCAAGAGGAACCTTATCAACTTGGTCATCCTCAATTTCCACATCACCCAAAGGCTAATTTCCGAGCTCATTGTTTGTCATGGTTGTACCTACGATTTCTCAAACAAGTTAGTAACACGGAAGGAAAATAAGATTTTCCAAAAACACACCCAAATATATAGCTAACACCGTTTTAACTGCCCGGCAACGGCGCCAAAAATTGATCACATCCACAACACACATAAATAAGAGATATTACACGGTCGTATGCAATAATAATTACCCAAATAGGAGTCGGGGTCTAATCCACTGGGAGTTATGATGGGAGTTGGGAGTATATATTTAAAGCAAGCAAATGGATTATCTAGATTGCACTTCCACAACACAGTTTTGTTTTCTACTTCTACTGTTAATCTAATGGTTGCAAGATAAAGGAAATAGACAAGAGATAAATGTTTTTAAGGTTGTTTTAATTGGCTAAAAGGCCTAGGGCTGTGACCATAACCTAGGTGTTTGCTTAATGGGGTAAAGACATTAATGCTTGTTTTGTTGATTAGGGTATATTATAGCTCACAACTCTACACTACACACTCAATACCTCTCGGGAAGAGAGTGGTTTTGCCCAATTTGGCTTTCTCAAGACCAAATGGTTATCAACCAATACAATTGATAAGTGCTAAAGTTGGATTATTACTATCTCTAGGTTGAACCCTTTAAATGGGTTAATCAATCTCTCAATTGACCCAATTCCTTATTAGCTAAGTTATCCTAGACTAGGTCCCTCTTTTTCAAGTAGAGACTAAGTCAAATAGGCATGAATTAATATTTGTAACCATTAATTCTAAAATTAAAGCATGAACTAAGTTAAATAATCAATACCAAATCATAAACAAACACTAAATTAGATACCCATAAGGTTTACACATTAGGATTGAGTCACAACCCTACTAAGAGTCTAGCTACTCATAATGGATTTTGAAGAAAATAAAAATGATAAGATAATTGAACTCATAATGGAAGATTAAAATGATGAAATCTAATGTAAATACACCAAAATAATGTAAAACTTCCTTAAGTAGTAAGCAAAAAGGCTACAACAACTTCAAATGTTAAAAACTTGACCTAATTTTGTGAAACTCGTCTATTTATACATGGCTAAAAATCTCGAACAAAAATGCCCCTCGGGAGGTTCTGCGGCAGCNATGGGTTTTGAAGAAAATAAAGAAGATAAGATAATTAAACTCATAATGAAAGATTAAAATGATGAAATCTAATGTAAATACACCAAAATAATGTAAAACTTCCTAAAGTAGTAAGAAAAAAGGCTACAACAACTTCAAATGTTAAAAACTTGACCTAATTTCGTAAAATTCGTCTATTTTTACATGGCTAAAAATCTCGGACAAAAATACCCCTCGGGAGGTTCTGCGGCAGTACAATTCCATGTGCGGTCCGTAGATTTCTTCAACTGGCAGGAAGTGATGTTCAGCGGCCGCACATTTCTAAACTGCGGCCGCGAGGCAATCTTCTATGGCAACACATTTCTGAACTGCGGCCGCAAGGCAATCTTCTGTGGCCGCACAATTCCTGTGTGGTCCGCAATTCACAAAGGCTCCTAGACTTGGTCTTTTTGCATACTCTCTGATCTTTGACTCTTAGCCCAGTTCTACGGCTGCACAATTCATGTGCGGTTCGCACATTGCTCAAAGTTCTCCTAAATTATTCTTCTTGGTTTGTGGCCACAGATGGAATTCTGCGGTCCGCAATTTCTTCTGTGTCCGCAGAATTCCTTTTGCGGCCTGCACATTTGTGCTTTTGCGCCCTTTATTGCCTTGTGCTTCGGAACACTCCTTTTTTAGTCAGATTTCATCTCTGGAGACCAAAATTTCAGCATTCCTGTAATTTGCAAAATTTTATTAGTTTCGGGAATACCATTCAATACTTTCGGACTAAAACAAAAGCTAAAAGGTGCTAATAAGGAGTCAAAATTCCCACTTATCACTTACCTCATCCCAAAGCTCACTTTTCGGCCCACAAATTCACTCTAAAGCCTCAAGTTAGTGCCGAATAATCTGAAACTAGCCAAATATTATATAAATTAATCAATATACACTCACAAGTTCGTAATTTAGCTATTTGAGTAATTACCCAACCCAAATTGAAAGATTTCTAAAATTCATCCTAGGGCCCACGTGCCCGGATTCTGAAAATTTTTGAAGATAAATGTTAACCCTAACCTCACGAACTCAAATATATAATTTCTACCCAATTCCATAATTATTTTCGTAGTTTAATCCCATTTTTATCAAAACCTAGGTTTTTCAACTAAACCCAGAATTTTTACAATTTATATATTAAGAATCTACCCAAAATGCATGTATTAAACTCATATTGTGTAAAAATTACTTACCTCAAAGTGCTAGGTAAACATTCCTCCTCAAAGAGCTCTAAAATCGACCAACAACTGAGAGAAATGGACCAAAAAGCCTAAGTCCCGACTTTTAAAACATTCTACCCAGATTTGCCTTCACCATGATCGCGGACAAGTCCTCGCGATCGCGATGTCAAAACTGTTGAACCCAGAAAAATTCCTCTTCGCTATCGCGAGAGGACAGTCACAAACGTGATGCACTGCGCCGCCTCCTCATCGCGAACACGTGCCCCCACTCGTGAATGCGTAAGGCAATTAGGTTACCCAGTCCCAGGCCCTCGACTCTATGCGAACATGATACGTCTTTTGCGAAGGTGAAGGCCACTGGCCCCAAGCCTTCGCGAACGCGGCCAAGATTTCGCAAACGCGAAGCATAAAACCACCTAGTCTCCCCAATTCCTTCTTCACGATCGCGTGGATTCCTTCGCGTTCACGAAGAAGGAAACTAGAACAGCACACCAGCAGATTTTTGACTTAGCTCCGAATGGTCTGAAATGTACCCGAGCCCTTCTGGACCCCATTCAAATGTACCAACAAGTCTATAACTATAATACAAACCTGCTCGAACTCTCGAAACATGTAAAAGAACATCAAAACTAAGAATCGCACCCCAAATTCAAATTGAATCAAGTTACGAACGTCAAGCTTTTCAACTTACTCCGAACGCGCTGAATCATATTCAGACTACTTGGAATGACACCAAGTTTTGCGTGCAAGTCTTAAATCACAATACGAAACTATTCTCAGGCTCGGAATCCCAAATGGACCTCGATAACACCAAAACCTACTCCAAACCATACTTAAAGAACTTAAAAACCTTCAGTGTGCCAACTTTCAATATTAAGCGTTGAAATGCTTTCGGGTCATCTGAAACCCGATCCGAACTCACACCCAAGTCAAAATTCATCATACGAACCTATTGGGACCATCAAATTCCGGTTTCGGGGTCGTTTACTCAAAACGTTGACTCAAGTCAAACTTAACCACTTTAAGTCACTATTAAGGAACTAAGTGTTTCGATTTCAACCCGAACCCTTCCGAATCCGAACTAACCATCCCCGCAAGTTATAAAATAAATAAAAGAACATACAAGGAGTCTTAATTAGGGAAATGAGGATCTAAAAAGCAAAACGACCGGTCAGATCGTTACAAAAATGATGACACTAAAAAGTCCTCAATCATCTTGGTCAATATATTCAACTAAAAAAATATTTTATTTTTATATTTCATTACTATTTTACGAGTTTTCATATTTTTGTTTAGCAAGAACACATAATCTCTTGAAGATTTAAGAGTTTTTTTCCAATATTGTTTGAATGATATATATTTTTAAGTTCATTCTATAAGACACAAACAATGTCAACTAATTAACAATAGTTTTTCTATAGACCAAACTTCTNCTTAAAATCAAACTAAAAATAACGTGATTATATGTATATTGGAAGAAAAATAAGGATTTGGAGAACTTCACTTGGTGGAGTTCGTCCCTTCACGAACTGTTTCCTAAAACTGTTCAGTTCCTGTTTGGAACAAAGAAAGATTCGTTAGTTTTAAAATGGTGGTCAGTTTGTGGCCTTGATTTCTTGGGTGACATGACCTTGCGTCCATTACACTTGTTAGAAAAACTAAGTCCGTCGATGGTCGTACAAATTGCCGGGAGATTCTATCCTTATTTTCTGGAGATCTTGTTTCTCAACATAAAAACCTGACTATTTGGCGCCTATCAGCATTTTTGTTTGTGGTGCGAACAACCTTGCTCCCAAAAAACTTTTAACTGAGTAACTTTTGTTGACCCTTGGAACATTGTTCAGTCCTTCCAGCCTTTTGCTCGTCAAGGAAAAAAACATATGACTTTATCCCTTTGCCCATACGGTTTATGCCCAGCAATCTTTGCTTTATATAACGGGGAAACTGTACCTAATTTTGTGGCCTTTTCTTTGCTTTGCTTTGACAAAATTAGACTGAAAGGGACTCAAGAAAGTAATGCGAAAGAAAATAAGAAATTGACCTAACACGTATTACAACTTACTCAAGAAGTGTCACTTTCAGGGAAGAAAAAAAAAAAAGAGAAAAAAAAAAAAAAAAAAAAAAAAAAGAAGCCTCCGATATCAAAAAGCTTAGATTTGCATATGATAAAGCTAAAAGTTAGACTTCAAATAGAAAAATACATTAAAAAGCCACCACTCCTTGTCAATGAGATCAAGTCTTATATCCAATTGAAGAAATCATTAGAGATCATTAAAGTGCAAACATATTTAGATCCGATATTAATTATTAATGAATTTATATTTTAAGATTGTAATCTTTTGGTAGCATTCATATTCCTAGCATCTCCACTAATGATGTCAATTTTATTTCTTATGTATTCTTCAGCCATACACACTATCAATTGTACTACTTTGTTATATCTTTCTATATAAAGTTTGTTTGTTCTATTCTTAAATATTTCAAGCTCATTGTTTCTAATTTCATGTAAACGTTTCTTTTACAGATGTTTTCATAAAACATCAATTACATCCTCACGAAAAATAAATTTGTTAAACACATATATTTGTCACATGTAATATGTTTAAAATACAAATAAAGTACTTATTAAAAAAACTACAAGAATATCTATTCTAGTTATATAAACTTGAACATCTATTTATCTTATAAATTACAGACTTGAATTGATAGCTATGTAGGAAATGCAAGAACTTTTGTTACTACAAAATTTGAAGAACGTCTATTATTACAAAACAACAAGAAACAATCTAAACGTTAGAAAATTTACCTCAAAACACAATCAAAATAACTTACTCTGACCTTAAAACTATCAAGATTTTATGATAATAAGTATAAAATATTAGCTTCTTTTATAGAAGTTTTTAACTCTTTTTTTCTAAAAAAATTAGTTTTAAAATTCTAGTTTAAGAAGTCGGCCTACAAACAAAATAGGCAGATGAAATCAGTGACCACCCAAAAAACTAAAAAAAAAAGTGTTCATGGAAATAAAAGTTGGGATATTAACCGTTTTTGTTTTTACACACCTTAATTTTGATATTAAAGAATAAGTTTCCTACTTATTATCTACTCTTTTTTTCCTTTTTAACCTACAAAATTTGACTTTTTTAATAGGGGCATTAATTAATGATTTATCTACTTATTGTCTTGTTCTTTTTTCTTTATGAACTACCAAAATTTTGACCTTCGTAGTTATTGTCTTATACTTTTAGCTTTTTTCCTTCGAAAATATTGACTTTCGCTGCGAGCCTTTTACCTTCTCTGTCATTAGGGATATCAACTAAGAAGAAGTTTCCTACTTTCTATTCTTTTATTCTTCCTTTTTTTTTTATCGTACGGCAATTCTTTTCAAGAAAAATATTTTATTTGTATTGACAATTTTATCCAACATATAATACAGTTAATAATAAATATTATATGAATTAATTATATGATTAAAGTGATATTATAGAAAATAACATTGTTTTTCAAGAGTAAACTGCAAATTATTTAACTTTTAATTCAATAATAAATATTATTTAAATTATTTTTGACGGATTAGATAAAGAATAAATATTACTGTAGCTCATGTAATAATCAAATTACATAATTATACAAAGAAAAGGAGTTGTGAAAAAGAAAAAGGAAAAAAAACACTACTAAACCTAAAACTTTTTAACAAAAAGAAAAGAGCTCGTCAAAGACTCTTAAACAAAAAAAATTTACAACAAAAAGATAATAATATGATTTTCCATATCAAAGTCCTAAATATTAGGCATTTAGAAAAAGATAATAATATGATTGTCCCTACATATTAGAAAAATAATTAATGACTATTCCAACATATTAGGAAAATAACTAAAATTACTAATTTGTCCAATATAAAATATATTCTTAAAGGGTAAAAAAGACAAACGATGCTAAGGGCCTTCGTGCTTTTAATATAGTACTAGTTTTTGGGTACGCGCGTTACACGTGTAAGCCGCGTCTATTTGTAAAGAAATTATATATCACGTGAATGAACTATGTGTAATAGTAATTGACGTCAAAATGGATTCAACATGAAACTGAAATGAGAAGATGAGTGCCATTACATTGATGTAATAGGTGAATTCAAATATGGTTAATATCTTCTAAACCTGCAAACGTCAACACTACAATTAGTTAAGGTCGTAATATGTATAACATTTGTAATTATAGATAATATATTGTATGAGTTAATAACATGTTATGTTGTTGTATCTTACCTAATATCTCTTTGTAGACAATGTTCTTGGTGTATGTGACTCTTCGTCTCTTCGATTGCTCTGTCATGACCAAAACTCTTGTTGTTGACATCGATATACCTCTTGATAGTGCAACATATAGTTGTCCATGTGAAAAAATATGTTGTGGCAAGTACAATTCAACGTTGGGTATTGTTTGACCCCGTGCGTTTATTGTCATTGAAAAATATAAACGTACTGAAAATTATTTTCTGATGATTTTAAATGGTATCCTTTATTTTTTGGCAGCGAAAGTTGAATTCTCGAAATAAACACATGCTTGAAAGCATTTTGTCCTATCATTTTTTCTGCATGTATAATATTGTTGTCAAAACCTCTGCATATCATTCTTGTACCATTACATAATCCGTTTGAAGGATTCAAATTTCTTAGTAGCATGATTGGTGCATTTTTCTTCAACACCAACTTGTATATCAATATATATTAATTATTTCATGTAATCACGCATGAATAAAAAAAAATAGAGTTATAAAAAGTTGACAAAAGATTTTTCGTTTTATAATTTTCAGAAGTCCATGTCTTTAATATTAGTATTATAGTCTTTTATATTTTTTATAGTCCTTTCATTTTTTTGCCAAACATTATTACGAGAACTTCAATTGGAGTGTTAATTCTTTTCACATGGCATAAATAATTTCAGCCACATCTTTTTCTTATATCATTTCTCAACTATGGATGAAAGAATGGCATAAATAATTTCAGCCACGTCGTTTTCTTATATCATTCCTCAACTATGGATGAAAGAAGATCTGCAACATACCTGTTTTATTTAATATATATAGGTTTTGTTACTGTCTTAAAGTATATACAGTGGTATTAAAAATCAGAAAGTATCAAATTTAAAGTTCACTAAAGGAAACTGGAGAAAGTTAAAACTAATGAAGAAATTTAAATTATAGTTAAATAGCTTAAATAATTTTGGCAAATGTATTCCATGAATTTTACTTAGCCAAGAAACAGTTTGAAATGTAAGAAAGCACTGAGAGCAAATGACGATTCGAACCAAAAGAGAGAGCACATCAGTTGAATTTGTAAAAAAAATCCAAAAAACCAGTGTGACAACGTACCTCTGTGGTGGAAGGCCATTTGGTATTAAAGTATTTAGGTACTCTTCCTATTAATAGTTGTTTATATCATCCTCTGCAGAGTCGAAACTAATAAACGTGTTACTTTTACCAGAAAACTTGAAAATTAACATCTCATTTAGTAGATAATATTCATTTCTGATCGCTAAAATAGCTCTTTCTGTCATGTATTTGTAGCAACTTGCATTTTTATCAAACGACGGAAATATTTATCTTATTAAGCAATCTTCAGCAGTACTATTACCAATATGTTTGACAACTAATTCTTCTGGAAGTTGTACCAAATCATCTCGTATATATGGTTGGTTCCTCCCGTCACCGATGCGTAGTAGAAAATCACTGAATGCAGGATATATTCTTGCTCTCATATTTTTTGTTAATTTAATCTTTTCCATTTTATGTCACAAGTACGATTTTACTAAGCTTGCATTTATTATTTCAGCTCTCGTACATTTTGGGACTATCGGCAGTACTTGTCGAAAATCACCTCCAAAAACCATTACCTTGCCTCCTAATGGTTCATCGTTATCCATTATATCTCTAAAACTCCTATCAACAGTTTCGATTGTTTGACGCTTTACCATAGGCGCTTCATTGCAGATTATCAACTTTGCTTTTCTTATTAATTTTGCACTACCACTATGTTTTGACATATTTGTGATTGTCGTATCAGTTGTTTGAAGTGGTATGTCGAATCTAGAGCGAGCTGTACGACTCCCCGGTAAAATTGTTGCTGCTACACCACTTGTTGTTGTTGCTAGTGCTATCATGCCTCTTGATCTGACATTTACAAGTAATGCACGATAAAGAGACATTTTTTCGGTTCCTTCAGGTCCGTCTACAAAGAACAATCTTGCTCTTTCAAAGTCTACTCTTTGCAATATAGTCTTGAAAGCTTGCTCTTGTTTTGCATTTAAATTTGATTGTGCGTCAAAATATTCTGCGGGTACCTTTATAGACCTTTTTTCAATTATTTCTTGGCACTCTGATGGACTATTATTATCCAAGTCCTGATTAACTGCAAGTATGTCATAGTTTTGAATTCTCTTGCCCATGCTCTCTAAGAAATATTTGATGCTTTTCAGCGTGCATTGTAGTTGAGTAGCAGGAGAGTTATCATGTATCCTTCTAAAATCCTCTGACATGTCCTCGTAATATGTATCCCACAGCTTTATAACATCCGTTTGATTACAATGAACCAAAATAGTTGCAAACAAATTTCTGAGAGATAATGGCATTTTGAAGAGGACTGCCTCACGTAAGCATTCCGAGATGTTGTTGTCTGACTCTAATAAACCTCTTTCTTTTGCGGCTTCCTTAAATGTATCACACTTTTTTTTGTTAACACTAAGTAAGTATTTGAACGAAGTGGGTCCTTTGACATGATTCAACAATAATCTCAAGTAATATCTTTCTCCTTCTCTGGGGTTAGCTATATCATTGAGAAAATGATAATAGATTAAATTAAACAAATGTGAAAATAGTATTAAGAGAGCAAGCGTTAAATGTCTTATCAGCAGCGACGCAACCAATTACTGATCTTGTTTTTCTTTTTATCCATATCTTGCCTTGAGAGTTCCAAACATAATGCTCTAAAAATTCTTTGTATAGGTAAGCTCGTGCTTCAGTGTCTTGTGGGCATTTCTCAAAATATGCGGTGAGCATGGTACGTGTGGCGTAGTCCCATGCTATAACATTTTGTAATTTTTGCTTGCTCCAATAACACACTAAATATTGGTATTCCATTAGAACTTGCGTAAATAGTAATTTGAATATGTAGCACACGCAAAGAATTGACCTTTTCGATGTGTTTTAGCAAAGAAAAAATAAATAGTGTCATCTAAATTTTACAAAATGACACTAAAGTAAGAACACAATTCCTTACGCTATTTCCCAAGGTGTAGAATTCTAAATCTGTGTATGTTTTTTGTATGTTTCACAAGACATTGTTATCTGGTGATTTCTTATCCCCACAATGACTCTTTTCCCTCTCTATAAAATGTGAAATTAAATCCTCACTTAGACACAAATTAAGAATCAAGAAACATAATTCAGAAATATGGCTAAGTCTCAAGTTAACTACGATGCCTTTCTTGCTCTCTAGTTTTGCTTCCTCATTGTATCAACCGGTGAGTGGCCAACAATCTATAAATCCTACGTAATACTATTTGTCTGACGTATCATGGGCGGAAATCTTCATTCAAGGAAAGCACTGCCATGTAATACTCAACAAGGAAGATAAGTTTTGTAATAATTAAAACGTAAAGCAAATAAATGATATAAATAGCTTACCTAATTGTTTATTAGGGATATGTAGTTGAAGGTTAATGGCTGGAGGTTGCATTTCATTGAGATTGAATTCATAAATTCTCCATAATACTTCTGGCGGAGATATCCATCGTGCATCTTGAAAATTTTGAATTTCATCAATGATTTTTTCCCCATCATCTGATTCAATATAAATATCACACCTATCATGTTCTTTGTATATATACTTGTAGAGATACTTTATTTCTCTCAGTCAACACTCTACATTAATATGATAATTATATCTAGTTAGCAAATAAGGATTATACGGAACAACCCATTGGTTATTCATTCTCATACCACGA
>AWOL01S0308391.1:0-14165 GCA_000715115.1 Nicotiana otophora | reverse complement strand
TTTTTACCCTATTAGAATTGCTTGAATAGTGATATATGGCTGGTAAATCACCAGCTTTTGGTATTGAGATTTTCTTATAACTACTTTATAAATGACTTATTTGTGCAAATATTTGTACAACGTCAATAATGTATAGATCTTAAATTCGTTTTTTAATTATATCGCAGGCCGTCCTACCATACCCGAAAAAGCCATTTGAAGGGCCATATATAGAAGAAGTGAGAGCAGCTCAATTGGGAATTAACATCTCAAATGTGATCAAGTTCGACGCTAAGGGACTAGAAATGGGTTCGGATGGCATTCATCTCACTACGCCAGCACAAGTTCAACTTGGTCGTATGTTTGCACATGCTTTTTTGAGCCTAAAGAATTTCAGATCGAGGACAACCTTTAGTTTCTACAAGTTTCTCCCTTCTAATATATTCTCTTAGATCTTTCTGCTGATCCTTGTATAACGAGGCCTCAAATAAAGTTTCATACCACGTTGATATATTATATACAGTAGTAAAAGCAGTCTAGCTAATGTGTTTGAGTGCATGCATCAAATTAAAGATGCATAATATGTTTGCTTTTAACACAATTTGGTTTCTTCTTTATGCATTTATGTTCATATCCGTCACGTATCAACTGTTCCTTAATGGAGTCCGAGTCTGATAAAATCACACACAGGAAAAAGACGATTGTCTGGTTTCTTATAGAAATATTTAAAGTAGCTATGATGAGTATAATTGCTCTTGGGAGCTGAAATTAAAGCACCAATTGTGAATTACAATAACTTCAACACCTTTTGTTTCCGTTAGAATTTAGTTAATCGAAACTCACTATTTTCACTTTTTCAGTGTGGAGAAAGTTTTTTATATGAAAACTCATTAAAATTTCAATAAATATGTACTCTCTAAAGAAAACNACCCGAAAAAGCCATTTGAAGGGCCATATATAGAAGAAGTGAGAGCAGCTCAATTGGGAATTAACATCTCAAATGTGATCAAGTTCGACGCTAAGGGACTAGAAATGGGTTCGGATGGCATTCATCTCACTACGCCAGCACAAGTTCAACTTGGTCGTATGTTTGCACATGCTTTTTTGAGCCTAAAGAATTTCAGATCGAGGACAACCTTTAGTTTCTACAAGTTTCTCCCTTCTAATATATTCTCTTAGATCTTTCTGCTGATCCTTGTATAACGAGGCCTCAAATAAAGTTTCATACCACGTTGATATATTATATACAGTAGTAAAAGCAGTCTAGCTAATGTGTTTGAGTGCATGCATCAAATTAAAGATGCATAATATGTTTGCTTTTAACACAATTTGGTTTCTTCTTTATGCATTTATGTTCATATCCGTCACGTATCAACTGTTCCTTAATGGAGTCCGAGTCTGATAAAATCACACACAGGAAAAAGACGATTGTCTGGTTTGTTATAGAAATATTTAAAGTAGCTATGATGAGTATAATTGCTCTTGGGAGCTGAAATTAAAGCACCAATTGTGAATTACAATAACTTCAACACCTTTTGTTTCCGTTAGAATTTAGTTAATCGAAACTCACTATTTTCACTTTTTCAGTGTGGAGAAAGTTTTTTATATGAAAACTCATTAAAATTTCAATAAATATGTACTCTCTAAAGAAAACTCACGATCACACCCAACCACAAGAACTAAAAAGTTTATATTCCTAGCTATCTAGCAGAGGAAAAGACCCAAATGGTCCCCTATGTATAAGGCCGGGTTAAAGTTAATCCTTTATATATTACCCTGGACAGCAATCGTCCTTTAAGTTTGCTGAAGTTAGACACCTATTGTCTAAGGCTCATTGAAATCCTTTTTTTTAACGGGAAAAAGGGTAGTCAGTGACGGCAACTCTATTCCTTAACGGAAATTGTTAGGCCCAGTTAAAATGTTTCTTTTTTTTTTTCTCCTTGGAAATGACCAATGAAAACTTCACTTCCAAACTTTTTCATTGGGAAGGGGATAAGGGATGTTGCATGTGATTGGATGAACTTAAAAAATTAAGTAGTGCGAAAGAAACTCCACGGACGAAGTGATTGGTTTTTTGGCTTATTTCTTTTCAAATTGCTTCAGATCCTTCGCAATGCACAACTCAATTTGGGCATAATAAAAATGTCTTAGCTTTTACTATAGTGACAGAAAAAGATATTGGCGGCTCCTCGACGGCTGCTCTAACAGGTTCTCTAGCGGTAGCATATGCTCCTCCTCGTCCTCTACCCCGACCCCTAGCAATTTCGGCCGTGGGGGCAGCGTCGTCGGTAACTGCAGCTCGTGTCCTCACCATTTGTGAGAGNGTTAATTCCTTTAGTTGGTTTTTAAAGAAAGCAATTAAGATATGCATTTCATTGACCCATTACTGATGGAAGTGGTGAAAGTAAGTGCATTCATTAAAAAAAGGAAGTAACATAATGCTACAATTAGCATTATACATAGAACGTGGGCATGAAAAAGATTCCAAAACAAACACTTCATCTAGTATTTGTTCAAGTATTGCAAGTTCACCTCCCAAAAGAGTCATTACAATATGTCGAAGCACAAAAGTGAAGAAATTATTTTGATCTTAACATTTCTTTTACTTATCTCAAACTTATGTTGGTTGATGAGTCCCAAGAGAGTGAAGGAGTGTAATAATACTAGGGGAAAAAATGTACAAATATTTTTATTAGCTGGACAAAGCAATATGGCAGGACGTGGCGGAGCCATTAGAAAATTTATTGGAGGAAATATTACAGAAGTATGGGATGGTTTTCTGCCTAAAGAATGTAAACCTAATAAAAAAATATTACGATTTAACGCTGCTAAAAAATGGGAAGAAGCACATGAGCCATTAAATTATGGGATTGATTGCTTAGTAAGTTGTGCACTTGGCCCTGGAATGGCTTTTGCTAATGAAATTCTTAAAAAAGATTCAGAATTTGGGGTTATAGGTTTAGTACCTTGTGCAAGAGGAGGGACTGGTTTGTATAGATGGAGGCGTGGGTCTTATGCTTATGATGATTTGATTAAAAGAGCAAAATTAGCTGAAAAAAATGTAGGAAATTTTAGGGCATTGCTTTGGTATCATGGTGAGGGTGATATAAGAACAAAGAATGGATCAAGTTCGTACAAGTCCAACTTTGAGAAATTTGTTCATGATTTGCGTAGTGATTTGCATTCTCCTAACCTCCCCATTTTGCTGGTACACATTCCTTCTCATTTTCTTGATCATACTATGTTAATAAGATGTTTAATCTTAGATCTATAATATTTTTTATTTTTTTTCTTCTACTACTATATCGGGATTGGCCTCTCTACCCCATGCAAGGGATATGATCTGCGTACACACCACACGTCTCAAACTCCACTTGTGAGACTCTACTGAGTTATTGTTGTTACTATATCGGGGATTAGGGAACGAGAAGGGGAAGGGAAGGGTGAGAAATGAGTATTGAACCCACATCCGTTGTAAGAGACTTCCACTGGTACTAAGCCTTGGCGGTGATATGTGATATAATAACTTGGATTCTAACTCATGCTTTTATGTTTGTGGAATATTTCAAAATTCCTTCAGGATTGACTTTCTGTTTATTATATGAGTAATAAAAGTTCAAGGATTTAGGTTAAATACATTATCCTGTAATTTTTTTTACCCTATTAGAATTGCTTGAATAGTGATATATGGCTGGTAAATCACCAGCTTTTGGTATTGAGATTTTCTTATAACTACTTTATAAATGACTTATTTGTGCAAATATTTGTACAACGTCAATAATGTATAGATCTTAAATTCGTTTTTTAATTATATCGCAGGCCGTCCTACCATACCCGAAAAAGCCATTTGAAGGGCCATATATAGAAGAAGTGAGAGCAGCTCAATTGGGAATTAACATCTCAAATGTGATCAAGTTCGACGCTAAGGGACTAGAAATGGGTTCGGATGGCATTCATCTCACTACGCCAGCACAAGTTCAACTTGGTCGTATGTTTGCACATGCTTTTTTGAGCCTAAAGAATTTCAGATCGAGGACAACCTTTAGTTTCTACAAGTTTCTCCCTTCTAATATATTCTCTTAGATCTTTCTGCTGATCCTTGTATAACGAGGCCTCAAATAAAGTTTCATACCACGTTGATATATTATATACAGTAGTAAAAGCAGTCTAGCTAATGTGTTTGAGTGCATGCATCAAATTAAAGATGCATAATATGTTTGCTTTTAACACAATTTGGTTTCTTCTTTATGCATTTATGTTCATATCCGTCACGTATCAACTGTTCCTTAATGGAGTCCGAGTCTGATAAAATCACACACAGGAAAAAGACGATTGTCTGGTTTCTTATAGAAATATTTAAAGTAGCTATGATGAGTATAATTGCTCTTGGGAGCTGAAATTAAAGCACCAATTGTGAATTACAATAACTTCAACACCTTTTGTTTCCGTTAGAATTTAGTTAATCGAAACTCACTATTTTCACTTTTTCAGTGTGGAGAAAGTTTTTTATATGAAAACTCATTAAAATTTCAATAAATATGTACTCTCTAAAGAAAACTCACGATCACACCCAACCACAAGAACTAAAAAGTTTATATTCCTAGCTATCTAGCAGAGGAAAAGACCCAAATGGTCCCCTATGTATAAGGCCGGGTTAAAGTTAATCCTTTATATATTACCCTGGACAGCAATCGTCCTTTAAGTTTGCTGAAGTTAGACACCTATTGTCTAAGGCTCATTGAAATCCTTTTTTTTAACGGGAAAAAGGGTAGTCAGTGACGGCAACTCTATTCCTTAACGGAAATTGTTAGGCCCAGTTAAAATGTTTCTTTTTTTTTTTCTCCTTGGAAATGACCAATGAAAACTTCACTTCCAAACTTTTTCATTGGGAAGGGGATAAGGGATGTTGCATGTGATTGGATGAACTTAAAAAATTAAGTAGTGCGAAAGAAACTCCACGGACGAAGTGATTGGTTTTTTGGCTTATTTCTTTTCAAATTGCTTCAGATCCTTCGCAATGCACAACTCAATTTGGGCATAATAAAAATGTCTTAGCTTTTACTATAGTGACAGAAAAAGATATTGGCGGCTCCTCGACGGCTGCTCTAACAGGTTCTCTAGCGGTAGCATATGCTCCTCCTCGTCCTCTACCCCGACCCCTAGCAATTTCGGCCGTGGGGGCAGCGTCGTCGGTAACTGCAGCTCGTGTCCTCACCATTTGTGAGAGAATAAAATGACAAAGGTTCAAACTCCGAGATCAATAAACTCGCACGATAGAAATGAAAGAAGTGAAACTGTCCTAATAGTTCTGTAGCCTCTCGAAGATAAGTACAGACGTCTCCGTACCGATCCGCAAGACTCTACTAAACTCGCTTATGACTCGTAGCACCTATGAACCTACAACTCTGATACCAACTTGTCACGGCTCCAATTTAACTCCGTAGGATGTCGTGACGGTTAACACTTACTAAATCAATAGAAGAATTCAACCATCAATGATAAATATGAAATATAAATTCTTTATACACAACTTATAGTTCCCAAAATCAGTTGTACAATTCATAAGCTCTACTGAGTTTGCTAGACAATCCCTAAATGCAACTGTTCAGAATGGAATTAAACAGTATAATAAAAATATCAGAAGGTGACTCCAAGGCCTACGAACGCGACGACAAGTTTACCTTAAGTCTCCACAGCTCGACCAACCAGCTAACAATCGTGGCACCTGGATCAACATAAAAATGTGCAGAAGCGTAGTATGAGTACATCACAACGGTACTCAGTAAGTATCAAGATTAACCTCAGTGGAGTAGTGACGAGGGACAATCAAGACACCTACCAGACTAAACAACCTGAACAAGTGTGTAGATGAACTAACAGAGAAACAATATTAATATAAATTTAAGCAGGGTAAGGAATACAAAACAATACTTACAATGATACAATAGTAACAACAATATTCAACAGGAAGCAGTCAGGTAATAATATTGTAGAGTAACTGACCACAGTCTAAGTCCGGGGGAAAGCAAATAAAGGAAAAACCAGAAAAAACTCAATAAGAACAACCACTTTCACACCAGATATGTTCAAGCATTTCCACGAGGTACCGAACCTCATAATCACAACTCATGGGTCCCAATTCATGAACCTTAATCACTTAGCATCTTGTGCCCACATTACAACTAGTAACCTCATGGACGACTCACGTGCTAATAAAACAATCCTCACATACAAGGAAAGAAGACAAGAGTACGTATAATGGTTAATGTCGTCAAGATTCACCTTTTAAAACCGATACGGGTGATTTAACTACGTGTATGCTTGTTCAAGTGTTCTACCATAATTTCAGTAAACAAATAAGTGTAGAGACAATGAATGACGCATAAGAAATGATCACCACAAAATGTACAGTGTAATAAAAGCAGCAATGAAGTTTGAAGCAGCGACCAACACAACAAGATTAGCTACATAGAACTGAACAAATAGTGCAACCCAGAAGAAAATAATTAATAGTATGCTAAGAAAAACAATAATCAAAGACAAGTGCACAAAAAAAGGGAAATGATAACAAGAGCCCTCCTGGGGTACCACCTCATAGTCTCAAATCGTAAAATGAATCACAACTTTCCTTATATCACCACAGGATCCTTTATATTTAGTTTTGAAATTATTTTTTCCCAAATAGCATCCCGCGTTTTAGCCCACCTTATCACACCGCATGGCTTCTAGTAGTTCCCCTACTAGCCACGCGTTTTAAGCCCACCTTATCTCACCGCATGTATTTTAACACCGAGATCTTATACCACCACATGCGTATCAATAATAACAATAGCACGACAGAAACCTCGTGTAATACAATAACAACCGCACAACAGCAACAATAACAATAACAACAATAACATGAGAATACGACAAGTAAATCAACACAAGAACTTCAGAACATAAAGAAACGGGGGAACAAATTCACAAAGAAAGACACAACAGGAAAATAATAGTTTCAACAAGAATAGTATAACACGGGAGAGGTAATATGTAACAATGATTCTACGAAAGTGCAGTTCGATAACACGAGAGATAACATGAATCAATGACCCCAAATAATAATACGTCAACAATGGAAGGGGTAACAAAATTCCATTAAGGCTAGGCAATTACGAAGAGATAATAATAATTTTAATTATGGTTAAGCAATTACGGAAAGATAGCATGACGATAAAAGAAGCAACAACTTCAGTTAAGGCACTTAAGAGTTTAATCGGCAATAAGGGTAGAACATGACACGCAATTTCAATTAAGACACATAAGGGTGACTTTAATAAATGAGGGATTTAACATGACAAACAACTTCATATTTAATGAACATAAGAACTTAAGAGCTGTAAACGGTCAAATTTTCACAAATAAGCTCGAGTACGTACTTGTCACCTTGCATACACGACCTTCACATGACACAATTAGCATAAATGACTCAAATCCTAAAGGATAGTTCTCCCACACAAAGTTAGGAAAGATGCTTACCTCAAACCACGCTCAATCAATCAATTAGAAGGCCTTTCCCTCTATTTTTCAACTCCGAACGGCTCGAATATAGCAAAAATAATTTCATACAATAAATATAACTATATGAAACTAATTTAAGTAATAAAATAATAATATTGGCGACTCCTCAACAACTGCTCTGACATGTGCTCTAGCTGTAGCATGTGCTCCTCCTCTGCACCGACCCCTAGCAATACCGGCTCTAGGGGCAGCGTCATCTGTAACTACAGCTCGTGTCCTCACTATTTGTGAGAGAATAAAATGACAATGGTTCAAACTACGTGATCAATAAACTCGCACGATAGGAATGAAAGAAGTGAAGTTATCCTAATAGTTCCATAGCCTCTCAAAGATAAGTACAAACGTCTCTGTACCGATCTGCAAGACTCTACTAAACTCGCTTATGACTCATAGCACCTATGAACCTAGAGCTCTGATACCAACTTGTCACGACCCCAATTTTCCTATGTATGATGTCATGACATTACCTAGTCTCTGAGACTAGGTAAGCCTAACACTTACTAAATTAATAGAAGAATTCAACCATCAATGATAAATATGAAATAAAAATTCTTTATACATAACTTACAATTCCCAAAACCGGTTGTACAAGTCATAAGTTCTACTGAGTTTGCTAGAAAATCCCTAACTGCAACTGTTCTGCATGAAATTAAACAGTACAATGAAAATATCAGAAGGTGACTCCAAGGCCCGCGAACGCGACGACACGTTTACCTTGAGTCTCCACAGCTCGACCAGCCAGCTAATAATCAACAACAATCGTGGCACCTGGATCTGCAAAAAAATATGCAGAAGCTTAGTATGAGTACATCACAATGGTACCCAGTGAGTATCAAGACTAACCTTAGTGCAGTAGTGACAATGGACAATCAAGACACCTACCCGACTAAATAACATGAACAAGTATGTAGATGACCTAACAAAGAAATAATATTAATATAAAGCTAAGCAGGGTAAGGAATATAACAATACTTGCAATGATACACTAGTAACAAAAATATTCAACATGAAGCAGTCAAGTAATAGTGTTGTAGAGTAACTGATCATAATCTAAGTCCGGGGAAATCAAATAAAGGAAAAACCAACAACAACTCAATAAGAACAACCACTTTCATACCAGATCTGTTCAAGCATTTTTACGAGGTATCGAACCTCATAATCATAGCTCACGGGTCCCGATTCATGGACCCTAATCACTTGGCATCTTGTTCCCACATTACAACTCATAACCGCATGGACGACTCACGTGCCAATAGATTAATCCTCACACAGAAAGCAAGAAGACAAGAGTACGTATAATGGTTAATGTCGTTAGGATTCATATTTTAAAACCGATATGGGTGATTTAATTACATGTATTCTTGTGCAAGTGTTCTACCATAATTTCAGTCAGCAAATAAGAGTAGAGACAATGAATGACGCATAAGAAATGATCACCACAGAATGTACAGTATAATAAAAGCAGCAATGAAGTTTGAAGCAACGACCAACACAACAAGATTAGCTACATAGAACTGAGCAAATAGTGCAACACGGAGAAAAATAATAATAGTATGCTAAGGAAAATAACAATCAAAGACAAGTGCATAGAAAAGGGGAAATGACAACAAGAGCTCTCCCGAGGTACCGCCTCGTAGTCTCAGATAGTAAAATGAATTACAACTTTCCTTATATCACTGCGGGAGCCTTTATATTTAGTTTTGAAAATTATTTTTTCCAAAATAGCATCCCGCGTTTTAGCCCACCTTATCACACCGCATGGCTTCTAGTAGTTCCCCTACATGCCACACGTTTCAAACCCACCTTATCTCACCGCATGTATTTCAACACCTACACCTTATACCACCGCATGCGTATCAATAATAACAACAACAGGGGAGAAACCTCGTGCAAACATAATAACAACCGCACGGCAGAAATCTCGTGCAAACACAATAACAACCGCACGACAGAAATCTCGTGCAACACAATAACAATCGCATAACAGAAACCTCGTGTAAACACATAACCATTTTCTCAACAAGACACGTATGCCAAAAACATAACAACTCAAATAAATGACTTTTACAATATGTGCCCGCATGCCACAACATTTCCTGAAAACAGTTTTAATATCACAACCACGTATATTCCTCGGCTCAACAATATTGAATACAACAGCAACAACAACAATAACACGAAAATAGGACAAGTAAATCAACACAAGAACTTCAAAACACAAAGAAACAGAAGAACAAACTCATAGAGAAACACACAACATGAAATAATAGTCTCAACAAGAATAGTTCAACAAAGGAGAGGTAATGTGTAATAATGATTCCACGAAAGTGCAGTTCGACAACAAGAGAGATAACATGAATCAATCACCCCAAATAAGAATACGTCAACAGTGAAAGGGGTAACAAACTTCCATTAAGGCTAAGCAATTACAGAAGAGATAATAATGATTTCAATTAAGGTTAAGAAATGACGGAAAGATAGCATGGCGATAAAAGAGGCGACAACTTCAGTTAAGGCACATAAGAGTTTAATCGGCAATAAGGGTAGAACATGGAGTAATTAATTTTAATTAAGACACGTAAGGGTGAATTTAGTCAATGAGGGACTTAACATGATAAACAATTTCATATCTAATGAACACAAGAACTTAAGAACCCTAAACAGTCAAATTTTTACAAATAAGCCCGAGCACGTACTCGTCACCTCGCATACACGGCCTTCACATGACACATGACACAATCGCTCCAAAAGGTCGAACCGGGCCCGCATCTCGAAACCTAACCAAAATTACAAAAACCGAACATCCATTCGATATAGAGTCCAACCATACAACAATTACACAAATATGATACCAAAATCTCGCTCAAATTCCCAAACTTCGGCATAAGAACTTTCCTCCTTCCACCACCAATATTTCAACCCTAATCACTGATTAAATGATAACATCAAAGACATAAACATGGAATTTAACCAAAATTAAGTAAGAATCACTCATCCCAATCACTCCCTTGAAAATCGCCTAAAAAATCGCTTCAATCTGAACTCCATAGCTCCAAATATGCAAAAATTGTTGAAACCTTCGAAATAGAGTACTTTATAATCACTCGACGAATTAATGAATCGCGATCGCGAAGAAGAAAAATACACTGTCCCTGAATTACTCTATGTGATCGCAACACTAGTCTCGCGAACGCGATACACAAAGCCCACAAAACTACGCGATCGCGGGAACAACATCGCGAACGCGAAGAGGAAACCTTCCTCCTGACCAGCTCAGCCCATAACACTACGCAAACGCATAGATGCAGTTGCGAACGCGATGAAAGCCAACCCCTCCCTATGCGAATGCATTCGTACTCACGCGAACACGGAGAGAAAATTCCACAACAGACCAAAACACCTTCCGGGATCGCGGCCATACCTTTGCGATCGCGAAAAACACCAGAAGCAACCGGTAACAGCAGAAAACCAGAAATGCAAAAAACCATTTGAAAGGATCTGAACTACGTCCGAAATTCACCTGAGCCACCCGTGACCCCGTCCGAATATACCAACAAGTCCCATAACATATTACAGACCTACTCGAGGCCTCAAATCACACATAATAACATCGAAATGACGAATCGCACCTCAATTCGAACTTAAACGAAATTTGAACTTTCAACTTCCAAAACTCGCGCCGAAACATATCAAATCAACCCGGAATGAACTCAAATTTTGCACACACGTTCCAAATAACATGACGAGGCTATTCAAATTTCCGGAACCACAATCCGAACCCGATATCCTCAAAGTCAACTCTTGGTCAAATTTATGAACTTTCCAAACCTTCAAATTTTCAACTTTCGTCAATTAGCGCCGAATTCTTCTAGAGATATCCAAATGCAAATCTGGGCTTACGCCCCAGTCCAAAATTACCATCCGGACCTAACGAAACCCTCAAAACTCCGTTCTAGGGTCAAACACACAAAAGTTAAACTTGGTCAACTCTTACCACTTAAGTTTCTAAACAGGAATCCTCCTCCCAAATTGATCCCGAATCATCCGAAAACTAAACTCGGCCATATACGCAAGTCATAACACATAATACGAAGCTGCTCGAGACCTTATGTCGCCGAACGGGACGTTAATTCTCAAAACGACCGATCGGATCGTTACACTCTCTTCCCTAGAGTTGGTAACACATGAGGTAATTGGAGGACTAATTTGGGACACAAAATGGCCCATGAGTCTGCAAGATAGAAATTGGAGGAGTGTATTTACAAAGGTTCTGTAAAAAGAGACAAAATATGAAAATGGACACACTGCAAAAATGTATTACGACGCACCTCTGCTAGAGCTGTTGCTTTGATATGTCCAAAAATGTATAAGATGAATAATTCGGGTAGTTGGTTCAAACTATAATCCTTTTGGGTAATTGGTTCACTGTAATTATTATTATAATGTAATTTCATTATTTTAGTTGTAATGTATATTACAGTGTAAAGTAGTTTCAATTGTCTAGTATAATAATTCTTACTATATTTAAGTAAGTGTGTAAACTCTATTTCAAGCGAGACACATGAGAAACCACTAAAGAACTTGGTAGGATAAATTAGATTAAGTAACACTTTCCCCTTATAAGTAGGTTCTATGCAACGCGAATACAAATTAGTCGGGTTAATAGGTACCGAATAACGATCCTTATACCATTTTAAAAAGAGGAACACATGAGAAGTAGTTTTGTAAACGATTACTAATTCACCCTAATGTTTTTCTCCTGTTAATGGTAATTTTGGACTCCGAATTGATAAATTTATGGTACGTTGTTCTTATAAGATTATTAGTACTATTTCTCATCAATTTTTTTTATTAATGGAATCATTTATATCATCCTATATTCAGTAGAAGTAAATTATTGACACGGATACTTTACTCTTCACAAGAAAAAGGTAAAATAGTAAAAGAAAAAAGAATTAACCCAAATAGCTGTCTACGCAACCACATCATCTAAAATATAACAGGTGAAAGTATAATATATACATAGTTTATGTATTATATGTTATATAAAGATCCCTAAAAGAAAGAGAAGAACCATTTCACACTTTTATACAGAGCATAAATGTAAGGATTATGCAGATGCACTTGAGATAATCTACTCATGTTCAATAATCTACATGTTAGAAGATAAATGCAATGAATACAGCCTAGCATTATGCATAAATATCTCCCACTACATAATTGGAAAGATTTTCATAAATTTAACTTTTCTATCTAACTTTCACCACATTTTTAAGTCAAGCATATAATCAACCTTTTGCTAACAAATGTATTATAAAATATAAATAGCAATTCAAAAGTTAATTCCTCTCGTTGCTTTTTAAAGAAACCATTTAAGCTATGCATTTCATTCAGCCATTATTGAAGGAAGTGACGGAATTAAGTGCATTCACTAAAAAAAGTAAGTATAATAATGTTACAAATTAGCATCATATGTAGAACGTGGGCATATCAATCCTCCTAAACAAAGAAAAATAGATTCCAAAACAAAAACTTATTCCTCTGCATTCAACTGCTTCTGTTGTCCTAAAATATTTAAAACCGGAAGAATATTTGTTTAGGGGATTTCAAGTTCACCTCCTAAAAGAGTCAGTACAATATGTTGAAGCATAAACGCGACGAAGTTATTCTGATCTTAACATTTCTTTTACTAGTTTCAAACTTATGTTGGTTGATGAGTCCAAAGAAAGTGATGGAACGTGACAATACGGGCAAAACAAATTTACAAATATTTTTATTAGCAGGGCAAAGCAACATGGCTGGACGTGGCGGAGTTACTAAAGAAGTTTCAACAGAAGGAACTATTACCAAAGTTTGGAATGGTTTTGTGCCTCAAGAATGTAAACCAAACCAAAAGGTTTTACGATTTAATGCTGCTTTAAAATGGGAAAAAGCACATGAGCCTATGAATTATGGAATTGATTGCTTAGCAAGTTGTGGACTTGGCCCTGGTATGGCTTTTGCTAATGAGATCCTTAAAAAAGATTCAGAATTTGGGGTTATAGGTTTAGTACCTTGTGCTAGAGGAGGGACTCCTCTGTCTAAATGGCAACGTGGGTCTTTACCTTATGATGATTTGGTTAAAAGAGCCAAATCTGCTGAAAAAGATGGAGGAATTATTAGGGGGTTATTGTGGTATCATGGGGAGAGTGATGTAAAAGGTGGGAATGGATCAAAAGTATATAAGACCAACTTGGAGAAATTCATTCATGACTTGCGCACTGATTTGAATTCTCCTAATCTCCCCATTTTGCAGGTACATATTAATTATTTTTTGGAAAACTATATTGTACAAACTGCTCCAAAAACTAATAACCGGTAGAATGTATATTTTTTTGTATATTAGGGCATAATATGCATACTTTTTTTAAACATTCCCAAGGAAACCCGCAGCCGCTACCCTTCAGGTGCGCACTGGGTAACCTGCTCACTATGTAATGGCTCGCAAACCACATAGGAGATATAAACCGCATTAGACAAGTCCGGTGCGGCGAACTCTCACTGAGGAGGCTGCTGGTGAGGGGTAACGATCCCAGGTCTCCCGTATGGGAAACCATTCGCTCAACCAACTCAGTCAACCCTTGTGA
>AWOL01S0308311.1:3271-15155 GCA_000715115.1 Nicotiana otophora | reverse complement strand
GCTCGTTTTCTTTTGCTTTTTTCTTTATGATTGCAAAGATATCGAATGCCTTAGCACGTAATAATTAGGTCTTGTTCAGTAGTTCGAACATACCTTGCTCTCTATATTATTTTATTTAAGATTCGTGGGGGCTCGGTATGACTGAAAGTTTTCCCCAAAGTACTTAGAATTTTGTAGATTATAATTTGTCTAGGGTAGCCTTTTGAACCGGTTTAGAAATTTTGAAGGCATTATTTTTTGTTACGGGTCTCGGACGTCTTCGAGCCATTTTAATATTGCCGTAGCCTTTCTAGTTCGGGTGTTGCCCAGTGGGCTTGTTACCCCGAGTCATCCGGGCTTAACCGAGATAACCGTTCCTGAATAGGGGTGGTCGTAGTCTTTAAAGTTCAGGAACTGCCAAATAAGCTTTGTGCCCCCGGACTTTATTATCTCAGAATGTCCAAACCTATCTTGGGCGGTAGTCCCCGAGTGAGGTGGCCCTTGGGCTCGATGTTTTCGGGAGATCAAATGTAAGAAAGAAAAATTTTCAAGTAGAAAAATATTTATCCGCAAGGTAGAGACTTCCTTTCAACTTTTTGCGTAATATATAAAGTTACACATATGTTGTTCAGGCTTCGTGTCCAGGCTCGGGTGGTCTATGTGGGCATAGTTCATTCGACCGTTTGGCCCTTACAATAAATCCTATCGATCGAGCCTAGACTATTCGAGCATAAAGTTTCTTTCCTTGCCAAAATCATTTTCCAAGGGTGATGCCCCCCAATATTCGAGGTCGATCATAGAGAAGCCTCGAGTACTGTTGACAATCGGTCTTCGGTTCTAAGTTAGCACGATCCATTGTTTCCTCATTAAAAACCTTGCCGGAAAACCTATTTGGGACAAAACCGGTTCAAGAAAAAAAGAGTGTAACGCGTGCTTTCCTGCCTAAAACATTATATCATTCTTTGACGGCTACCTGCAAGCGTTAGTCCAAAACGTAGATAAATAAAAGATGTAAATGGGTTTATACCTTATCAGTAATATCGTTTCAAGTGAGTTACGTTCCAGTTGTTCGGTAGTTGTTCACCGTTCATTGCTCCGAGTTTGTACGACCCTTTTCCGGTGATCTCGATAATTTGATACGGAACTTCCCAGTTTGGTCCCATCTTTCCTTTGTTCGGGTTCCAGGTATTTAATGTGACCTTCGTCAACACTAAGTCCCCGACATTAAAGTGTCGAAGGTTGGATCTTCGATTATAATACCTCTCGATCCGTTGTTTTTGGGTGGTCATTCGGACGAGGGCAGCTTCATGCCTTTCATCTAACAGTTCCAGGCTCGTATTCATGGTCTCGTTGTTTGATTCTTTGGTTTCATATCAGAACCTAAGACTCGGTTCTCCGACTTCAACCTGTATTAGGGCTTCGGTGCTGTAAACCAATGTGAATGGGGTGGCCCTGGTACTGGACTTCGAGGTCATAAGGTATGCCCATAGGACTTACGGCAAAATTTCTTTCCATTTTCATTTTTGGCGTCGGTCAATAATTTTTTGAGGTTCAGGAGTATGGTTGTGTTTGTGGACTCCACTTTCCTGTTCCCACTAGGGTGATATGGTGTTGACAGGATTCTTTTGATCCAATGATCTTCTAGAAACTTTCTTACTTTATTGCCGATGAACTACTTCCCATTATCACACATGACCTCGGCCGGCATTCCGAACCGACATATTATATAGTCCCAGATGAAATCAATGACTTCATTCTCCCCGACTTTCTTCGATGCCTGGGCTTCCACCCATTTAGAAAAATAGTCAGTCATAAATAATATAAATTGAGCCTTACCGAGTGCCCATGGAAAGGGGCGACGATGTCCATCCCCTATTTCATGAACGGCCAGGGCGATAGGACCGAGTGTAATATCTCCCCGGGCTGATGAATCATCGGAGCATGCCTTTGACATCCATCATATTTTGTACGAACTCATTCGCGTCCTTTTCCATGTCGATCCAATAGTAGCCGCCTCTGATTATTTTCTGAACTAACGATTCGGCGCCCGAATGATTTCTGCAGGTACCTTTGTGGATTTCCCTCAGAACATACTCGGTGTCTCCGGGTCCTAGACATATTGTGAGTAGGCCATCGAACGTTCTCCGAAACAGTCTACCGTCTTCGGACAGGCCAAACCGGGCTGCCTTTGTACGCAGAGTCCTCGATTCCTTAGGGTCCAAAGGCAGTTTTTTGGTCTTCAGATATTCTATATATTTGTTTCTCTAGTCCCAAGTCAGGCTTGTTGAGTTTATCTCGGCGAGGCCTTTTTCCACTACCGATCTCATGAGTTGTATGACCACCCCCGAGTTGGACTCATCGTCACAACCGACGATCCCAAGTTAGCAAGGGCATCGTCCTCGCTGTTTTGATCCCGAGGCACATGTTGTAGAGTCCACTCTTTGAACCGATGTAAATGTTACCTGCAGTTTATCCAGGTATCTTTGCATTTATTCCTCTATAACTTCGAAAGTCCCATTCACTTGGTTCACCACAAAGAGGGAGTCATACTTAGCTTCGATCACCTCTGCCCCCAAGCTTTTGGCAAGTTCGACACCTGTAATCTTGGCCTCATACTCGGCCTCATTGTTAGTTAATTTTACAGTCCTAATAAATTGTCAAACTACATTACCGGTGGGTGGTTTCAAGATAATTCCAAGTCCGGACCCCTTCGCGCTCGAGGCGTCATCCATAAAGAGAGTCCAGATTCCCGAAGAAGTCCCCGAGTTTAACAACAACTTTCTTTCAACCTCGGGTATTAGAACCGGTGTAAAGTAGGCCACAAAGTCTGTCACAATTTGAGACTTAGTGGCAGTTCGAGGCCGATATTTGATGTCGTACCCACGGATCTCTACGGCCCATTTGACCAACCGTAAAAAGAGCTCGGGTTTATGCATTACACTCCTCAATGGTTTAAGTGGTTACGACATATATGGGGTGATACTGAAAGTACAGTTTTAGCTTCCTAAAGGCTCTTAGCAAAGCGAGTGCCAGCTTTTCTATATGAGGGTACCTAGTTTTGGCCACGCCAAGAGTCCTGCTAACATAGTAAATTATAAATTGCGTACCTTTCTCTTCGCGGACCGAGACTCCACTTACCGCTATCTCCGATACTGCCAAGTACAAGTATAGTTGTTCATCTGTCTTCGGCATGTGAAACAGCGGTGGGCTCGATAGATATCGCTTGAGCTCCTCCAAAGCCTGTTGGCACTCTGGGGTCCATGAGAAGTTATTGTTTTTCTTCAATAGTGAGAATAAACAGCGGCTCTTGTCGTATGAGCTCGAAATAAATCGTCCCAAGGTGGCTATGCATCTGGGTAACCTTTGTACGGCCTTCATGTTGTCCACAACAGTGATATCTTTGATGGACTTGATCTTATTGGGGTTGATCTCAATCCCTCGGTTGGATACCATGAATCCGAGGAATTTTCCAAACCCGACTCCAAATGCACATTTCTCTGGGTTCAGCTTCATATTGTATTATTTCAATATGCTGAAGGTTTCCTGTAAAAAACGAATAACAATGAAATTTGTAAGTGGTTTTAAGGATACGCAGATTAACTTGATACAAAGCAATAAATTAAGTTTCTATTGAATAAACAAAGACAGAATAAATTCAAACCACACGAGTTGGATAGTTTGAGCCTAAGTAAAATAGCCACTCTCGAACGAAGCTCACAAAGACCGGTATGGATGAAAAGGAACAAGAGCTTAAAGACAGAGAAAAATAATAATGTATAGTTATCGAGTGTGTTTTACAATGTGTCAAATGAAATATTAGACCCTTTTATATAGTAGAGGAGTCCTATTTTAGGTACAACTCTATAAAAAGGTAAAAAAAAATTCAAATTCGCTGATTGCTGGTTCCTTATCGATACATGCCGAGATTTCCGCCGTAATATTCGGCCAGTGACGGATATTTTGGCTTTCTATTGGCTAGGACCGATTCTGGGATCATGGCCTTAATATTCTCGAAGGCAGGTGTCATGCCCCCCGGGTTCTAGTCCGGTGGGACTTTGGCTCGATTTCGGTCCCTTATTGCCATATCTCGAGCCTATCTTATCTTATCGGAGGCTAGAATGCACCATGAGCTCGATTTCACCCGTATACAATAGGTGATGAAAGTTGTAAAAGGATAAGAATGTTGAGCAAGGAATAGTACGAGCTCCTCTTGCCAGTTGTCCTGCCAATAATTGTATTTGCAGAGGATGGAATCTGCTCTACAGCTAAATGTCTAGGGACTTAATTGTAATACTAAAAACTAGTAAAGTAAAAACATTAGGACTTAAGTGTTAATGACAAAACTAGACATCTCCCTCTTTACAAACTAATTCCAACGTCTAGGTGCAGCTCCACAAGCAGAAGGTACCATTCATCTATTGTGATACGCATCATTTCTCCCTTCTTGAAATCCTCCTTGTCCTCAAGGAAGAAAAGCCGGAAACCTCGTCTTCAAGACATGATAATCCTCCTAGGTAGTTTGATCTTCAGGCATCTGCTCCCATTGCACAAGAACTTGGGCTATAGCTTTGTTCCCTTTTTTTATCATTCTTATGTCAAGTATGGACTTAGGAGTAGGGCAGTAGGGGATGGCAATGTCCATGACTGGAGGATGAGTTATATTATCAGGAACCTTGTAGTATGGTTTTAGGAGGGAAACATGGAAGGTGGGGTGTATGGTGATGTTATAGGGAAGGCTCAATTTGTAGGCAATTATACCAATTTTCTAAATGATTTGATAAGGTCCATAGTACTTGGCTGCTAGCTTTTAGAAGTGAGTGGTAGACAAGGTGAATTGTCAGTAAGGTCGGATCTTTAAGTATACCCAATCACCTACTTGGAACTGCCTATCTGACCTGTGATGGTTAGCTTGAGAGATCATCCTTTGTTGAGCTCGATTAATGTGGTGCTTGAAGAGCTGTGTCTTGAATTCTCTGACGATAAGACTCATGTCTACTTGTTCATCTACAGCATCCCCAGGGAGGTAAGGTAAATTTATAGAAGGAGGTTGTCCATAGAGAGCTTCATAAGGGGTGTTTTGGTTAGCAAAATGGTGCGTGGTATTGTACCACCACTCAGCGAGAGGCAAATATAAGTGCCAGTCTTGTGGAGCATCAGAACAATAGCATCTTAAGTAGGTCTCTAAGCACCTGTTTAGAACATCAGTCTACCCATCAGATTGGGGATGATAAGCAGTAAAGGTTCTCAAAGTAACTCCGTGAGTAGAAAAAATCTCTTGCTAGACTTTGCTGACAAACACTGGTTCCCTATCACTAACTATATTCTCAGGCATACTATGTAGTCTGTAGACATTATCCAGGAATAGTGGAGCTATGTTTGCAGCTGTATAGGGGTGAAAGACTTCCACAAAATAGGCATACTTGGTTAAACTATCCACCACTACCCAAATTACTGATTTTCCTTTGGACTTAGGAAGTCCTTCCACAAAATCCATGCTAATACTTGACCAAGCAATGCTAGGAACTACCAAGGGTTGGAGTAGACCAGGATAAGGAGAACTATCATATTTGCTCTTTTGATAGACAACACATTCTTTAACATGTGTAGTAACATCCTCCCTATCATCCTTCTGTAAGTATTGTTGATACCTGAGTGCCTTCCTATGAGAAGGTCATGCCATTGCTGAATCATATCCTTCCTTAGTTCTGCATCATTTCCCACAACTAGCCTCTTATTCTTCTTTAATTGTTGTTTATCATAAGAATAACCATTATTTCCTTCTTCCTTGCTCTGTATCTTCTTGATCAATTCCTGCAACTCAGGATCATTCTGCCAGCTTCCAATGATTCTTTGGAACAAGATTGTCCCAGGTAGATAGTGAGTCTGCAGCCTTGTTCTCCTTTCCTTTCTTGTATTAAATAGTAAAGTCAAATTGCATGATCTTGGCTATCCAATTCATTTGAGTACCTATGTGTAGCTTTTTCTCCAAAAGAAACTTAAATGCCTTTTGATCAGTCCTTACTATGAAATGCCTTCATCTCAGATATTGTGACCATTTAGTGATAGCCAACACCAATGCCAAGCGTTCCTTATGAGGTCTGATTCCTGGGGGAGAGCCATTTACCGATGTAGGCTATAGGGTGTCCTTTCTGCATCAAGATTTCTCCTATCCCAGTGTCACGTGCATCAGTCTCCACTAATAATTGTTGAGAGCTACCAGGTAAAGCCAATACATGAGCAGTAACCAGGGCTGTCTTTAGAGCTTCAAAGGTTGTGGTAGCCTTATCATTACAATGAAAATTGTCCTTCTTCAATAGGTCAGTAAGAAGTTTGCTAATCACCTCATACCTTTGTATAAACCTTATGTAATATCCAGGCAGCCCCAAGAACCCTCTTAGCTGCTTAATAGTGGTTGGGACAGGCCAGTCTAGCACAACATCAATTTTTCTGGGATCAGTAGCAACACCATCAGTAGAGATAAAGTGGCCAATGTATTCAATCATGTTGCTTCAAAATGAACACTTGGTTTCTCTTGCAAATAACTGATGCTTCACCAATAACTCAAAGGTTAGCTTAAGATGTATAGGGTGCTCCTCCATGTTTTTGCTGAACACTAAAATGTCATCAAACAATATTAAGATGAACTTTCTCAAGTACTCTTTGAAGATGTGGTTCATAAGGCCTTGGAAGCAAGAAGGGGCATTGGTGAGCCCAAATGGAATCACTAAGTACTCATAGTGGCCTGAGTGAGTTCTAAATATTGTCTTGGCTATATCAGCAGGATCCATTCTTATCTTATGGTATCCTGATCTGAGGTCAATCTTTGTAAACACCTTAGAGCCACCAAGTTCATCCAACAACTCTTCAATGATTGGAATTGGAAACTTGTCTTTGATAGTAGCTTTGTTTAAAGCTCTATAATTTATACAGAGTCTCCATGATCCATTCTTCTTGCTAACTAGAACCAAATGGGAAGCATATAGGCTGGAACTAGGCTGAACAATGCCTTGGTCCAGCATTTTTTGGACTAGCTTCTCAATCACATCCTTGTGAGCTGAATAGAACATGTAATTTCTGATGTTAATTGGGTTGCTACCAGCTTCTAAAGGTATTATGTGGTCAAATAGTCCTCTAAAATGCTGAAGCCCAGAACGTTCTGAAAATGGAATGTGGTACTCTTCTATGAGGTTACTGATTCCTGGTTCTATCCCTACAGATTAAGGGATTTTTGCATCTTTAGAATCCTCTATAGGTAGGACTCTCACCATGAATAATTGAGCTTCACTTTCAGCCATCTTTCCTAGGGTTCTAGCATCCACTATCTTGAGTCTAGTAGCATCACCTTGTAACAGGTGCTTCTTTCCATGAAGCTGGAATTCCATGGTGAGTTGGGTGAAATTCATCTTGATATCTCCAAGAGTTTGAAGCCACTGCACTCCTAGTACCATGTCACATGTTCCCAAGGTCAGCAGCAAGAAATCAGTTTGGAATGTGGTTCCTTATAGCAACCATTTCAACCATTTACATAGCTCAGTAGCATACACAGTGTCACCATCTGCAACACTAACAAGTTGAGGATTAACTTTTTGAAATTGGCAACCAAACCTCTTAGCTACTTCACTGTCAAGGAAGTTGGGAGTACTTCCTGTGTCAATCAACACACTGACAGGACCCTTCTCCATGTAGCCTATGACTCTCAAGGTGTGGAATCCAGGTACCCCATTGAGTGCATTCAATGAGATGGTTACAGGATCAACTTCTCCTCTTGCTTCAGCTTCCTTACTGGTTTCACAAACTTCCTCTTCTTAAACCTCTTCAACTTTCATTACATACAATTGTTGATTATCATTTCCAAGTTCCATTCCTTCTTCCATCTCCAACAAAAATAGTTGTTTGTTGGTCTTACATTTATGTCCAGGGAAGAACTTTTCATCACAAAAGCAACAAATACCTTTTAGTCTTTTCTCATTAAGCTCAGCTAGTGTCAGCTTCTTTCCTCTGCCCTTGTTCCACTGGGAGTTAGGTTTTAGGGGTTTATAAGGTGCTTTGGAACCTGAACATGGTACAATAGAGGTGTTCTTTGAGGTTACCAAAGGGGTGGGAGAAGGAAAAAGTTTTATGGTTATGTGTTGAGCTTGGTAAGATGAATCTTGTAACCTGACCACGTAGTAAGATTGAGATAAGGAATTTGATCTGTAAGCTTTGATATTATCTTTGTATTCAGGCCTAAGACTAGCTATGAAACAGCTGATAGCATACTCCATTGGAAAGGATAACTTATTCATGGACCTATCAAACTGGTCTTGGTAGTCTTTCACAGCTCCAGTTTGAAATAACAACTTGAGCTCTGCCAGGGGGTCATTATACTCAACACCAAATGTATCGATTAAGGCATATAAATACTCATCCCAACTGGGATAAGGTAAGTGCATTCTACTTTTCATATAAGCTTGGTGCCATTCTATAGCAACTCCCTCTAAATGAATGGAAACCACCTTAATTTTCTGAACAGGAGGAATTTCTTCTATAGAGAAAAATTGCTCAATCTTATAGAGCCAAGATCTGACATCCTTACCATCAAAAATGAGGAAACTTTAATTTTCCTAATCTGGATAGAATGTTTGCGTGTGTAACACCATGAGAACCTCCTGTGACAACAGCTCCATTATATCCTCCTAGTATTGGCATAGGATAATTTTGTTGAGATGGTGTGCCTCCGAGTTTGGCCCCAATACCTACTGATGGAGACTGTATCATCCCGGGTCCAGTAACTCTAGGATGGTTCAATGGTTGAGTAGAAGGTAGATTAGAAGAGCTTCCCATAACATGCGCTCTATTTCCTCCAAAGGGTCCAACTGTTGGTGAATAAAGCTCAACACCCAGATCTTGCTCAGATAAGCTCTTGCCCTTATCCTAGTGCCTTTCCGAAGCTTGTAATGCTTCCCTCATCTCGTTAAGGTCCTTATCTCGATTCTCTTCCATTTGGTTTTGCCGCATCGTGATGTTTGCTATTTCCATCGAAGCCTTTCGACAGCATCAACCAAGTTCTTTATATCGAAAGCCATTACTCACAGTCCAAGAGCAATACTCCGATACCAAATGATGCAACTGCAATGGAACAGTGCAATATTTGGAAGAGAAGAAGGAAAACTAGCTAAACTAAGCTAAATTAAATTAGGAGGTTATAATGATAATAAACCCTATCAACTATTACAATAGATATTCAACAGCTAAATGTCCAGAGACTTAATTGTAATACTAAAAACTTGTAAAGTAAAAACATTAGGACTTAATTGTTAATGATAAAACTAAACTTCTCCCTCCTTACAAACTAATTCCAACAGCTAGGTGCAACTCCGCAAGCAATGGTTCCCTCAGCTCAAACAATGCTTCCCTCAGCTCGTTAAGGGCCTTATCTCGATTCTCTTCCATTTGGTTTTGACGCATCGTGATGTTTGCTATTTCTATTGAAAGCCTTTCGACAGCATTAGCCAAGTTTTTTATATCGGAAGCCATTACTCACAGTCCAAGAGCAATGCTCTGATACCAAATGATGCAGCTGCAATGAAACAGTGCAATATTTGGAAGAGAAGAAGGAAAACTAGCTAAACTAAGCTAAATTAAACTAGGAGGTTTTAATGATAATAAACCCTATCAACTATTACAATAGATATATGTGATGAAAGTTGTAAAAGGATAAGAGTGTTGAGGAAGGAATAGTACGAGCTCCTCCGCCCAACTATCCTGCCAATAACTGTATTTGTAGAGGATGGAATTTGCTCGATAGCTAAATGTCCAGGGATTTAATTGTAATACTAAAAACTTGTAAAGTAAAAATATTAGGACTTAAGTGTTAATAACAAAACTAGATTGCTCCCTCTTTACAAACTAATTCCAACGGCTAGGTACAACTCTGCAAGCATAAGGTACCATTCCTCTGCTGTAATACGCATCATTATCTTATCTCTTTTTCGTAGAAAATATAACTCTTTAAAAAGATTAAGTAATACTTACTACAATTGTTAGGCGCGCATACAGCACAAGTAACGAAACGGTCTTGTTAGTACAAGGGTGAAAATCGATTTAACTTATACTCCATACTAGTGCAAAAGACGATTATTGTAGCAGTAACAAAAACTACTTTATCCACTTTAATTAAATGAGTTTTTGGTTGTTTTTCATACATATTAAAAACTTTATCTTTTAATATTAATTAATAATATAATTGACCGTATTAACCTTAATTTGTTCATTGAAAATACAATAATTGCTCCTAGGCTCTTTACTCCAAGGACAACTTTGGAAAAAAAGAAGTTAATTCTTTCTTGATATTTGAAAAACTCAAATATTGTGGACCACAAAAAAAAGCCAAAAAATCACTTAAAGTTAATTCTTTTTAGTGTTATTAATTAATCTCATTTATTGTTATGAATTATCTTTTAATTGACTGATAGTGTAAAAAAACAAAGTTACTCCATTATTTAGTGTGTGTAAATTTAAACTGGTCAACTCCCACGGCAAATTTGGACCGAAAGCAATAAGCTACCATGTACACACCCCATAGTGCAAACAAAAAGCTGTAAAACTAGAATATGATTAAAATTAAAAAAAGCCAACAGAAACTAGAGTCCAAACATTCCAGTTACTACACCATTAGATAATTATCCAACTGGGAAGCTAAAATCACATAGCATAGCACTGCATTTTATTTTCCTTAACATATGAAGCTTTATTCATGATAATTTGTTCATGTACGTACGTGCACTCATTAGACATCAGTTGGAAGTTCCAACTTGGAATCAAAAGGTTGCTCCTCAAGATCGCCAAAGGGACGTTGTCCTCTATAATTACCTGGTGGATCATAATTGCAAGTTATGAAAAACCAACCATTGTTACATCTAACCCTAGCACAACCAAGACGTACTGAGTTACGCCATACCACCTGAGTATAGTGTCCACATACTCCTCCTACGCAAGAATTTGAATTGTAATCGTAGAAACGCTTCTCATCAACCCACATTTTTACAGCACCAGCGGCGTTAAGTTGAGGGAAGGCGGCCGCTAGGTTTTCGCCGTAAGGGCCGTGAGAGTGGATCATTCCGCAGTCACCAATTCTTTGATTGGCATAATTTTGGGCATAGGCTGCTAACCTATTGTCCCATATCATGGGGCCAACACCAACCTGTCTACGAGCTGCATTGTGAGGGTTAAGATAATCTTGGGGAGAGTTTTGAGCTTGAGATGAGTGAAATAATATTGCAAAGGTAATGAAACAAGCAACTAATGTTGTTAAGGATCCCATTTTTGGTTTTAGTGAGAAACAAGGCATAGTATGGATGGGTTTTTATAGGGAAGAATACCGAGTTAAAAAGTTGGCAACTTGTAAAAAGAAAAGAATTCATAGGTTACTTGTTAGCACAATCTTTAGCCATATTTGAAAAGAATAGTATAAATTATGGCTCCGTCCTCCGTTAATTCAAACAATGTTAGATCATGCAGCTATTCGTTAAAGAAGCAAAGCCGCCATTAAAAAAAATCAATCTATTGATGAACACTATTATTGCCACGAATGATAAATCATGAATTTATATTATAAACATAATTTTATACATTGTCGGTGTATTTTAACCTATAGTACGCAGGAAAAAGTTGAATTTGTTTAACTAAACGGGAAGTTGAGTAATCGATCTTGTATAGTTGGAGGGATCGATGCTGTATAACTTCCATAAAATTCTATAAAAACCGAATCGGAATATGCTTGTATATGGTCAAACCGGTTTCGACCTTCGTATGATAAGTCAAAATTGAAACATAATGGACCGAGGAGCGTCTTCGTAATATCATGATGAGATCTGAAGCCAGGTCACCGAGCTCATGTTTTAGGAACCAATCGAATTCCGAGCTC
>AWOL01S0308288.1:0-12733 GCA_000715115.1 Nicotiana otophora | reverse complement strand
AGCTTAAAGAACTTTTGGGGCATCCTCATTTCTTAGACTTGTCACTGTTTGATAATGTTACTTCAATTATTTGTCTAGCTTAATCTCTCCCCGAAAATGCACAAAAGTTATTAGTTTATCTTGCTGTTTTTTGGTAGAGGAAGATCCATGATATATGTGCGCTCACACACTAGTCACTAGGTATATGTGTTGTACATATATAAACTGTGTAAGTTATCACAAACTTGTATCCAACTATAATAAATAGTTAATTAGATCATTTTGGTAGAGGACGATCAACGCTATATACACACCCGTACATGCTGATCAATAGGTACGTGCGTTCCACGTGTAACCCATGTAAGTTATCACTAGTTTGTATCTAAATGTAATAAATAGTTAATTAACTCATTTTGGTAGGGGACGATTCACATATATATGCACGCACACACTGATCACTAGGTAAGTATGTTGCACATGTAATCCGTGTAACTTATCACAAACTTGCATCCAACTGTAATAAATAGTTAATTAGCTTATTTTGGTAGAGTACAATCCACACTATATATACACGTACACACAGGCCACTAGGTACGTGCGTTACACGTGTAACCCGTGTAAGTTATCACTAACTTGTATCTAAATGTAATAAATAGATAATTAACTCATTTTGGTAGAGGATGATCCCCGGTATATATGCGCGCACACACTAGCTACTAGGTACATGCGTTGGNCGGATGTGGGATTGAGCTTTCATTTTCATACTTTTTATCCATTTTATTGACCGTTAAACCGCCATTATAAATATATTTTGTTCTTCCTTTTCTTTTGTTAACGTGGTTAGTGATGACGGCATAGGACACAGAAAGTTCATTCTCTCTCTTTTGAATCCCAGAGATTGCCTCAAGGAAGCGGCCAGACCCTGAAAAGCCATCTCGATTGATATCATTATATCTTTGACTAGTTGTCTAAGAAATCCAAAGAAAAGACGAAGAAGAAGAAGAAGAAGAAGAAATGGTCCCATGTCCTGTTGTAAATCAATGTGATCCACTATGTGCAAAGTAGGTGATGGTGATGCCACAGTAGAGGTTGCCTGACTTATAATATAACAGCAGCTTAAAGAACTTTTGGGGCATCCTCATTTCTTAGACTTGTCACTGTTTGATAATGTTACTTCAATTATTTGTCTAGCTTAATCTCTCCCCGAAAATGCACAAAAGTTATTAGTTTATCTTGCTGTTTTTTGGTAGAGGAAGATCCATGATATATGTGCGCTCACACACTAGTCACTAGGTATATGTGTTGTACATATATAAACTGTGTAAGTTATCACAAACTTGTATCCAACTATAATAAATAGTTAATTAGATCATTTTGGTAGAGGACGATCAACGCTATATACACACCCGTACATGCTGATCAATAGGTACGTGCGTTCCACGTGTAACCCATGTAAGTTATCACTAGTTTGTATCTAAATGTAATAAATAGTTAATTAACTCATTTTGGTAGGGGACGATTCACATATATATGCACGCACACACTGATCACTAGGTAAGTATGTTGCACATGTAATCCGTGTAACTTATCACAAACTTGCATCCAACTGTAATAAATAGTTAATTAGCTTATTTTGGTAGAGTACAATCCACACTATATATACACGTACACACAGGCCACTAGGTACGTGCGTTACACGTGTAACCCGTGTAAGTTATCACTAACTTGTATCTAAATGTAATAAATAGATAATTAACTCATTTTGGTAGAGGATGATCCCCGGTATATATGCGCGCACACACTAGCTACTAGGTACATGCGTTGGACGTGTAGCGAGTATAAGTTATCATAAACATGTATCTAGAAGTAATAAATAGTTAATATACATATTCTAAAATTTGTTTGATTGAGCTATAAAATAAAAAGTAATGTGTACAAAAAAGTTTAAGACTACAATTTTTACTTTGAGCAATAAACAATTCAGTGCAAATCCACCTTTACTTCACTAAAAACTTGGTGAAATGAAGAAAAAAAGATTAGAGTAAGTAATTGAAGGTAAACTTGTATATATACTCATAAGGCATCATTTTCTGTATCTCTTAAATCTCTCCTCATTCAAGAACAAATTTTGACACAAATGCAGTTTGCTCTCAAGTCTGCTAGAAAGAGGAGTTAAATGGATTGGACAGTTAATTATCTAACCTTTTCTGGGCCAGTCTTTTGGACCTTGTAATGGACTTTGTCCTAGCCATAAACTGGACAACTCATGGGCTATTTGCTAAATCTAGAATCCTATCATTTGGGTTATGTATTGAGAATTCAGTGCCTTGACTATTTGTAATTAGATGCAGTGGGAGGCCTAGTGATTTGCAATACTCTTCCTAGAAGATGGTTGTGAAACTAGGTGCTCTTTACGTATATTGATTTTTGTTTGTTATGGTAATAATCACAATTGTTATCCAAAAAAAAAAACGTAAGCATGTTATAAAACAATAAAAGAAGAAGAAGAGCATTATAGATAAAAGTAGAGAGAGAGAGAATTCTTATTGATTTGGGATGAATTACAATGGAATAGAACCCTCTATTTATAGGAAAAAAGTGACTTAGCCACCAAGTAAAATCTCTAAAATATAGATATTCACCGCAAATAAAATACTATATAACACTCCCCCTTAAATGTCTATTCAATAGATAATGTTCCTCGTTAAAACCTTAACTAAAATAAAACCCAGTGAAAAAAAATTCTAGATAAGGAAAAAGAGTACACATGTTTAGAAATACGTTTTTTGGTTTTCTCGTTAAAAATCTTGCAAGGAAAACCCAGTGGGACAAAACCTTGTAAGAGAAAAAGAGTACAAATGCGTATTAACTCTCCCTGATGAGAGCATCAATTCACATCCTTGAGCCTTCACATTCTAATCTTATGCACTATTTTCAAAATATCGTTGTTAGAGATTTGATACACAAATCAGTCATATTAACTTGAATGAACATCATGCTTGATAGATATATAATGTCTTCATAAACTGCCGTAGAATGGTCTTTTCAATATCTCCATAGAGGTAAAAAATTCTCGCTATCATATTATCATGCTTATAGTTATAGCAAGATACATTTGTGCATAAATTGCACTGAGGATATGGTACTTCAAGATCAAGAATTGTATATGCTTCAAGCAATTGAAATCCTTTAGGGATTATCATATAAGTATAGTCAAATAAGCCATATAAATAGATTTTAGATTTATATCAAGTTTTCATGTCATGCCGACATATAAAATACATGAAAGTGATTGCACACACCTATTGACTTTATACTTTCGAGTGTTTGAACCATATATCCAAAACTACATGTCTTTCATATGAAACCAAATTCTACTTGAATTGTTTCTCTAGACTTTCTTTTTTTTGGTCCAACTAGTAGTAATTTCTATTAGGTTCCACATTTTTTCTTTCGGATCCAAACTTCTTTGTTCTTTCTAAGTCTTCTTCTTGCATAGAAGAACGCAACTGTTGCAAAAATCGGAATTTTAGTAGTAGGCGGCATCCCTTCTTAGTTTTGAATAGGCGGAACCATTCTGTTTTGGTTCTTCTCCACGGGTGATCCAGGAATTTTCCTATTATTTTATCAACTGAGATTTCGATATAGAAGGATCTCTTTATTTCTTCACCGCGGGTTCTCGCATCATTTTCTTGAAAAGATATTATATCACCGTGGGAGAGTTTAAAATGAGTAATGTTAACCATTCCATTATTCACACAAACCCTTCGAATGCTTTTTCTCACGGATCCGAAGATCCCTATTCTCGAACTCGATCAATTGGTTATATTCCTTTTGCGGCTGATTCTATTGCCTGCCGGTTAGCGAAACCTTTCCGGTAGTACGAATCACTACGCTTCGCCTCTTTCTATATGATAATATGCATCTTGGTTGCTGCGCTCCCTGCGGGTAATAGCAAGAGAGTGAATAACGAATGATCCTCCAAACTAAAAGAGTGATTGAGTCCGACTCAAGCGAGTAAGTGGAAGGCGTGGCGATCCTCATATATATTTAGCGTTATTATAGATGTCGTCGTCAAACATTTTATATCGGTTCCAACCTCCTTATTTTTCATAAAGACATAACATAGAGATCTCTTCATTCATATATTCAGGTACCTGAATCTCTCATGAGATTTTATGAAGTGTTATGTCATGTGATCTTCTTGAACACTTACCTCCTTTATGATCATTTTGATCATTTGCTCATCTTCTTTATCAAGAAGTTTATTTGAAACCGATTTGTCTATATGCTTTAAGTGTACCATAGACTTTGTCCTTCTAGGATTTAATAGGAGCATTTGCAATGAGAATATAGTTACTTTTGTTGGGTCAGCAAATACGTCTTGCATGCTTTGCAATATACTGCAGATGGATTATCTTTTTATGAACTTCAAGTTCATATTATCTTATTTGAGGATCTAGATGTAGAAATGATAATTCATTCCACGTAACTTTTTCTCAACTGTTTATCCTGTCTCCCCCTCATGTTAGAAAAACTAACTTACTTCCTTAACTTTGGGAAACTCATCTTAGTGTATTATGGTGTTAATCAAAATATACACCGCACACCAATAATAATAAGATTGAATTATTTGATTCATGAGCATGGACCACTTGTGAGGGAAAAATATAATATACTTTCGTATATAACGTATATCAACTTATATAGATAATTTGTTCTCATAAGCAATAGTTTAGCTATTAAGTGGAGGCACTCAGTAAATTATTTTGCTGAACCAACTGTGATGTAAATTAACTTATTAAGATGAACTGTCTTGAATAGGAAATCTGAAAATTATGCTCTACATTAAATTATTGAGCAAGTTACCTCACAAACACTAGGTTGCAGGTTAATAATAATCGCACATATAACCATCTCATAGATGCATCTTATGTGGTATACATGGAAGGTGAATGAGCCCATATTCACCTTTGATAAATTCCAGAATTCAAAGGATTCAATCCCAATTTTAGTTGGTATAATAATCAGGAGAACAAGCAAAACAAGAGAATTCATAAAGAATCTTCTTCAACACTTACCCATGTTAATTCTCATTTATTTTGCGCATCTAAATCAAGATTGCTCAATAGGCCATGCTTGATAAAATTGTTTGTATTTGTAAACTTCAGGTTTACATCATGACATGCGCAATTGTTAATTAAACTTCCAGTTTACTGTGTGACATGGGTTTTATATCAATAAATATCCAGTTTACTGTGTCATATAATTTCGCCATATTTTTTATTTGTGTAATACAAATCAGGCAATAAAGCGGGTAGTATTCATATATACATATTACCCCACTACAGTTGTAGTAATATAAAGATATTAAATCTTCATTATTTATAGTCTCAATATAACCAACAGCTTTCGCGAATACTTTAGAAACTCAATAAGTTTCTTTGAGACTTACTACGACACAAAATAGTATAATTGGCTCTTCCAGAGCTCTCAATTAATTGTACAATCACTTATTCATCAACAGATATATGGTGAATAAGCTTTTAAGGAGAAAGTTATACCATTATGGTTATGGTCAAAATGATATGCAAGATCTGTTTCTTACATTATTGTTGTCCTTTAATAATCATATTGCCAAAATAGTTTGGCTCTACAATAGGTACGTGACCAATGACCATTCATGCCATAATAATGAAACTATTTTCTTAGTTCATCTTAAACCTCATTCTAGAGGTGAGTGTGGTATATTCATTACCACTAGCACGCTCATATTCTTACAAGAATGAATATGTATTCATAAATCACGTGTTGTAATATTCATATTATGAATGGAACTATAATCATCTATATGTGCTTTACAAAATCTCATGTCAAATCGATGACAAATATTACTTTCATAGAGTGAAGAATTATTTTGAGAATCCTTATTATTCTCATTATCACAATGATGACGATTATAATTTCGTCTATTGTCACGTCCACATCAATTGATACCTTCACGGTAATAATTTTGTCTTCTTTCAGACTTATCACATATTGCTATCACATTCTTTTAAGGGGAATGCGAATGAAGCAAATTCAATGAGATGGGTTTCCACTTCTTTGCCCACAATCATACATGAATTTGATTATGGCAAGGCATAAAAATTTTATCACTTCGGGTGGTTATAATTTCTTGCAAACTCTATTAGAGTTATAATCAAAGTTTATTGTCTTTGCTTGTATTTAAAATCAAATTATAGAATTTCAAGACTTTAAAAGAGAAAAATAAAGTAAAATACTTACCTTAAATCCAGAATTTAATCATGAAGGAAGTTCATGGAACAATTGACAATCATTATGCTAAATCCCAAAGCTTATATTCAATTGGTTAGAGTCTCGTGCTAATAACGTGTTATTAAACAATAAAAGAAGAAGAAGAGCATTATAGAGAAAAGCAGAGAGAGAGAATTCTTATCGATTTGTGATGAATTACAATGGAATAGAATCCTCTATTTATAGGAAAAAAATGACTTAGCCACCAAGTAAAATCCCTAAAATCTCTCTAAAATATAGACATTCACCATAAATAAAATACTATTTATAACAAAGCAAATCTAATCCTTTTAAAGAGAACCTAAATCCCCTCATTTTGATAATTGAGAAACTTCCGAGGGCCAATTGTACAAAGTGCCAAATTCCGTGGATAATAAGCCTTGGTGGATAATGAGCCGCCCGCCCCTCTACCCTTCTCAACTTACGTATCAAGATTTTGTACATGATATGATTCACTTTGGTAATATGGTTCGAACACTTACGTATACCTAATCCACACATCACAAGCTGCGCTCCTACCATTTAATCAAAATCCTAGGGCAGAAGCTGAATCCCCTATTTCTACTCCACTTCATACCAATCACTCCCTTTCCTTCCCAAAGAGCCAACCGGGACATGGGATTCAATGCATCAACAATGTCATTACTTTCCTACAGAGCATCACAACAGTTATTCAACTAACACCATATTCTGTGGCAGGGGATAACTAGTAAAGAGACAAGAACTGTTATTTTATTTGAATGTCAACTAAAGCTTATGATTACCTATGTCACAAAATAATTAGGAACCTTATTCTAATATGCTAAACAAAATTGTTCTGTATAAGCCAAGACCTCAATTATGTAGTATGTACTACAATCACATGACAACATATTCAAAAACGTATTCATACAATAGTAATAATTAGAACACTTCCTACTACATCTCCACATGGATGCAAAGTTATTTACAAACAACAAAGGAGCAACATCATCCAAAACAAAGCCAAAAACAAAAGAAAAACATAATACTATAACTCATAAAAACATTCTACTATCATACAACACAAAATCAAAGTTAAATTATAAAGATGCTTCAATAAAAGTAGTTATTTTTTCTGAACCGGATCTATTGAAAACAGTCATTTTACTTTCACAAGGTAGATAAAGCATAGGTAAGATATACATACACATCCCTTTTCAGACATAACTTGTGGGATTAGACTTATTGTTACTGTTGCTTCAATCAAAGTAGTGATGCAAAAACTTGCGAATACTTCTCATGAACCCACCTCTCTTCTTTCCCCTCTTATGCCACTTAGCCTTTTCTTCTTCTTCTTCTTCACCATCACGATAATGAAAACGCTTCCTCAATTTCATTCTATCAAAGCTATATTGGTCTTCACCATAATACTTCGCATAAAGCTTTGATCTTTTGTCATCCTCATTATCATCATCTTTATCAAATCGATGAGCCAGGAATTGATTTTGACGTTTCAATTTCTTTTTACCAAACTTCACGCGATCATCGTCTAGAAACTTCGAGATCTTACCAAGCTTCTCGCGATTGTCGAGAAACTTCGAGATCTTCTCCTCTTTGTGGTTATCGTCTTCGTCATCGTGATGGTAGTGGGGGAAATTGACCCGATCCGCCGGAATTTCACGCACGCCGACACGGTATACAAACTTATCAAAGTCAATGTTTTTGCCGGAAGAGAGTATCATGTCATTGCCATAAGGGATCTGACGCCGTGATACCGGATACCGGTGGTGGAAATGGTGGCGACATAGGCGGAACGGTAGGTTAGATCGGAGCCGGAATCGACGGTTGATCGGCCGGAACTTGACTAAGGTCAACGGCATCGGATGGACGGAGTGAGTCTCTTCGTTATCGGCGCTTTTAGGAAGGCTAAGAATAGGCGCCGAATCGTCGAATTCCGGTAGAGTATTAGGATGTTCGGGGCGGATGACGTCATTTTCTGAAGGGAGTTTGAGGTGCGTGACGTCATTTTCCGGTTGACTTACAGGAATACGAGCTAAGGAAAGCGTAAATAAGAGGAAAAGTACGGCGACGGAGAGTTTCGTCATGGTTAAAAGGTAAAAAATGTTGGAAAAACATTGGCGTGGTTTACGATATATATATATATGAGGTGTGGTATTCTGGCAGTTTAGAAGTGTTTTAGAAGGTAAAAAAATACACCAAATCTATATTTATATATTATTATTATTAAAAGAAGAGGTGAAGTCAAGTGGTGGTCTAAAACATCACATAAATAGTTAATAATTAATTATTTAATTAATAATTAATTATTGATTATTATATTTAAATTTAAATATTTATAAAATAATAAAATAAATCTATATCTATATATTATTAAAAGGAGAGAAAAAAGCCATCTCCTTAAATCAAGTGACAGTCTAGAAAACAGTCGCATGACATAAATAATTAATAATTAGTTATTTGTTATTGCTTTTGAATTTAAATATCTATAAAATAATAAAATAAAATATTTTATAATAAAAAACGAAAATTAAAATAAAATCCATTCAAATTGGATAAATTATTTAAAATAAATAAAATTACAAAAAATAAAAAACTAACAATTTAAAATTTCTTTGTTTTTAAATGTTTTTTGTTTTTCTTTTTAAAAATAAAAAGTATATTTAATCAGAATTATTATTGATAATAATAGAATAAAATAGAAAATTAAACAATATGTACCTTCTATTATATTATAAAATAAAAGTAGCATATAAAAATTTAAATAAAGTAATATGCTAATAAATATTGGATAATATAATGAAGAAAAATACATAATTAAAAAGTTATTTGCCTATATAAGTCTCATTAATTTAATGGAGATTTTATTCATTAAAATTCAGATAATATTATTGAAAACAATATGATAAAATTTAAAATAAAAAAAATATTTCAAGAGAAATAAAATATATATATTCTATTATATTACAAAGAGAAAGTAGTAGATAAAAATATTAAATAAAGTAATATGCTAATAAATTTTTTTATTAACAATGCAATTATATTACATATTGGATAATATAATAAAAATAATACATAACAAAAAAGTTATTCGATGACTATATAAGTCCCTTTAATTTAATAGAGATTTTATTTATTAAAATTCACATAATATTATTGACAACAACAGAATAAAATTTAAAATAAAAAATATTTCAAGATTAATAAAATATATATATTTTCTCTTATATTACAAAAAGAAAGCTAGCAAACAAAAATATTAAATAAAGTAATATGCTAAAACTAATTCTATTAACAATGTAAAAATACTAAATATTGGATAATAAAATAAAGAAAAATATAGAATAAAAAAAATTATTCAATGACTATATAAGTCACAATAACAATTTAATCTAATTAATAGTTTTTAATATTGACCGTGCATCGCGCGGGTACGACTACTAGTACAATTAATTTAAGAGTTAAAAGGATACGTTAATAAAGTATTTCAGTGCTTGATATTAAACAATTTAAACTTTAAAGTGACTCCTTTTCCTGACTAATGACTATTAGTATTTTTTTTATTTTCTATTTTGGCTAATAAATTCTGACTATGATTGTTACTGTTGTTTTCTAAATAATGATCTTACATTTTCTTTTAACTTAATCTCATAATAAGTGAAAATATTATTTTGTACATAAGTACTTACGTAGTAATATTCAAGGGAATCGGCATTAGAAATTTATTTAATCGAACATACACCAAATTCATTTAATTTAAGAGCTAAAAAAGATATATTATTAAAAGTATTTCAATGGGTAATATTAAACAATTTAAAGTGAGTCATTTCATGACTAATGATTGAATTAAAACAATTCCTTCTGTTTTAATTTATGTGAACTCATTTGACTGGGTACGGAGTTTAAGAAAAAAGAAAATACTTCTGAACTTATGGTGTAAAATGAGGCACATATATTTTGTGTGGTTATAAATCATTGTATAAAGATAAATTGTTTTCAAATAAGGAAAGACGTCATTCTTTTTGGCACAGACTAAAAAAGAAAGAAGTTCACATAAATTGAAACAAACGCAGTATTTCGTTTTGTAATTTCTATGGTAGGTAATAAATTCTGACTATGAATGTTACTATTGTGTGATTTTTTAATACTTAAAATGTTCTTACATTTTTTTTAATTTAATCTTATTTAAGTGGAAAAGTATTTTCAGCATTTGGTATTTAAAAGATTTACGTATATAATTTAAGCTAACTCATAGCATGTTTGGCCAAGCTTCTCAAGAGGTTAGAAGTGCTTTTTTTCCAAAAGCATTTTTTTCCTAAATTAAGGTGTTTGGCCAAGCTTTTTTGGGGGGAAAAAATGCTTTTGGGAAGAAGTAGAAGAGTTTCTGAGAAGCAGAAAAAAGTAGCTTCTTCTTAAAAGTAGAAGCACAAACAGTTTTGACTTTTCTTCTTACCAAGAATACTCTTAATAAAATATAGTATATACCAAAATAACCGTTAAACCTAATACTTAGGATATTAATGTATACATATTTCTTATTATTCTTATGATAACTTTCTAATATATAATGACTTTAGGGGTGAATGCTTTTATATTTGTTGAATGATTTTAATATATTTAACTTATATTAAAAGAATTAAGTACTTTTAAATTTTATTTTCATATTTTACTTAAATAAAATAAAAAGATTTAATTATTGCCTGTAATAATAAATTTTTGAGATTATTTATTTACTTATAATATTAACTATTAAGTAAATATATTTATGTCCTTATTCGTAATTCGATACCTAAAAGTACTCTCTGAAAAGCTTGGGCAAACACAAATTATTGTTCAAAAATATTTTTCAAAGTGATTAGTTAAACACAAAAATATTTTTTTAAAATAATTTAAAAAAATACGCTAACATTTTTGGAAAACGGGCTATCAATCGTGCTCTCGGGGTAAGGAGCACTGGTCTAATCTCGCCAATAGAAGGAAAGGACGCGGAATGACAGATGTTGAATTGGTCAGCATTTAATATTTTGAATTAGTCAATTTTTCTGTCTACATGCCTTCTTGTTCACTTTCTCATAATTTACACTCTAAAGTTTTCCTTTTTAGATTCAAGTTTCTCATAAACAGTTTCTTCTTTCCTCACTTATCTCCTACAAAAACTCTTAAAAATCCATCATTTCATGCACCCAACTTCTCCATAAAAAGGCAGCTCCGTGAAGCATTACAGCATTCATGCAGGTCGAAAGAAAGTCCACGCCTCAAAAGATATGATATATACGGTCTATCTTAAAGCAAACATAAATGACTGCTTTCACTGCTCCATTAAATTTCAGAAATCTTCTTAAGCTTCTGATCCAACAAAAAGGCAAGTTTTTTCTTTTTCCATTTACATTTGTGGAACCCTAGAACCTTAGATAAATTAGCTACATCACACTCTCTTCATCATTCCAAGACTGTGCTCGTTTTCGCCGGTAATTTGCTTATCAATGGCATACTACTCATAAGTAAATTCTCACAAGATAGGGGTAAGATCTGCGTACACTCCACCTTCCCTGGACCCTACTTGTAAAATTTCACTAGGTATGATGTTATTATTAAGACTTATGTAAATAAGAAGATCAAAGCGCCACGCCAACAGAAAGAGTTAAGCTACTAAGCTAAGCTGCTAGGCTTCACAATAGTACCTCCCCTTTTATCTTTCTGAAAAAGACTTAAGTAGCTAAGTTTTTAAATCGTGAACATCCCCTATCCTATATAGTCGTAAAGGGCTTCTCAGAAAAGTCAGGAAGAAGGCATTTGAAAGGCCGACCACTATCTCGTAGGCATTCTGGTGGTAAAATCGGTCCAATTCTTTCTTTTAAAATGGACTTTTCTATCAACCCGGAATACAACTCACTCATCAATGAGCTAACTCAAGGCATGGAACACACTAAGCAACTTAGAGCTTACTTGAGAACTGTACCTTCCACTTCTGAAACAACTCAAGAGGTTCTTTTGCAGAAGATTATTTATTCTTATGAGCAATCTCTGTTAATTCTCAAATGGAGTGGCTCAACACCCAAATCCTCACTGCCTCTACCACCAACAATTGGTGCAATTGAATCTCCATCTTTTGCCAATGGAAGTCCTAAGAGTGATGACATGAAAAGGAGTTTCATACATCATCCGGAGCTCATAGATAATTCAAAGAGGAGGTAATATGACCTCTATCTTTTGTTCCGTTAAAAAAGAACGGTACATTTCTTATTAAACAATTCTTTAACTTTAAGTTTCTCATTTTATACGTTTATGGTTGTTACTTTTGATTTTCTCACAAATAATACATGACATAAGTTATCCGGGATTCTATGTATTATTTTAAGTGGGATAGAATGTAAAATATGAAATATGAACGCGGCTAAATGAAAAAATTAATCCTCCTAATAAAAAGTAAACACATATTTGAAGTATATATTGTAAA
>AWOL01S0308240.1:0-12464 GCA_000715115.1 Nicotiana otophora | reverse complement strand
CAAGTGGACAACTTGAGAGGGAAAGGCACAAGACCTTCTATTGCACCGCTGATCGACTAGTCTACCGCAACTAAGCCTTTCCAATTTTAAAAAAGTGATCTCGGAAAGCATGGACACTCATCAAGCGCCGCTATGTTGATAATTGGCACGGGTGGATTATGATGTGGAGCTTGATTTATGCAGAAATAATAACACATTGCCAAGTATTTGCATAAAAAAGTACGTAAAAGCAGTAAATAAAATAGAAAAAGTGAACATGAAAAGAAAAGAAAAGAAATACAAAAGAGAGAAGTCAGTTTAACTCATGAAAACAGTGCGAGAACGTAATGAAGCAGGTAGGAAAATAGGGATGTGTTCCAAACTATGGATTGTGTATCTACGTGTTATGATTCCAACTCGTGATTTATGTGAAAAACTATTATGCGAAATTGTGTAGAGATTATGATTGGGGTTACACCTCCACCAGCATATATTGGGGTGATGCGGTAGGGCACTGTTGTGTATGATTTTGGTATTCTTGTTGCACCACCACCCATAAATCACGAGTTGGAATCATAACACGTAGATACACATGGCTGCTTTGTGTTGGTATTGGTATCGTTGAGAAATTTTCACCCCCATACATTGGGGTGAGGCGGTGGAGCCTATTTGGGTGGAAATGGTTACAGAGGATCTAATCTCGAATTCTATAAATGTTTTGTTTCTGCGGAGGATATTGACCAGTGATAGCAATGCTCATTCTTCCCAGCTAACATTGTGTATCTCCCAGCTGACGTTGTGCACAACCCCTTGGTGAGCCCCATCTCATTCCAGGGTTGTGCATCTCTTGTTTCGTATGTGTTATCGTGTTTTGAGGTATATCTAGAGCCTTGTTACCGGCACCATCATTGTACTCTTTGGTATCTTTAGAGGCTCTGTAGACTAAGTGTGGATTGTGTACGGGTGTTGGGAATGTTAAACAAGTTATGTTGTGATCAAATCACTTATTCCACTTTGAACCATGAATGGGTGTGTGTGTGTGTGTGTGTGTGTTTTTGAGACTTATTAGTGGAGTAACTAATGGTAATGAATTGGTATTGTAGACATGATCACCTTATTGTCTAATTAACAAAACTATGCGTTATCCTTATTCATGGATGAGTTTGGGTAGAAGAAAATCTAATAGGTTTGTTGAGCGTCGGTCGCGCTCCCCGAGTTTGGGTGTGACAGTCCATTGGGATTGTGGAAATCCCGTCAGACTTTGGACAAGGTTCATCTTAGCGGGTCGTTATTTTAATAACACTTCAACCCGTACTAGGTTTAGCGTGATGTATGTACATTTCAAATTGGAGTAGGGTTTCTAGAATGGTCTAGGCTGGTACTCCTAAGTGGACAACTTTAGAGCAAAAGGCACAGGACCGTCTATTGCACCGGTGATCGACTAGTCTACCGCAAATAAGCCTTTCCAATTTTTAAAGAGTGATCTCGGAAAGCGTGGACACTCATCAAGCGCCGCTATTTTAATAATTGGCACGAGTGGATTATGATGTGGAGCATGATTTATGCGTAAATAATAATACATTGCCAAGTATTTGCATAATAAAAGTACGTAAAAGCAGTAAATAAAATAGCAAAAGTGAACATGAAAAGAAAAGAAAAGAAAGATAAAAGAGAGAAGTCAGGTTAGCTCATGAAAAAAGTGCGAGAACGTAATGAAGCATGTAGGCAAATAGGGATGGGAGAGTCACAACATAGCAGTCTTAGACAAGATGAAAAGAGATGAAGAGCGGTCATACATGTCATAGTAAACAAAGGAGAATAAGGGAAGGGATGCGGATGTCATAGCAATTTAAAACAAATAAAGGTGAATAAGAAAAGGGATGTGCATGTAAAGAAAGAAATCCACATAAGTCAAGTTCATTGTAGTAAAAGCCCGAGTACTTTCCCAACAGAGTCGCCATGCTGTCGCGCCCCATCTTTTCATGAAAACGTGTTTTGATATGTGACAACTCTTTTAAAATGAGGTATTAAAAGAGAAGAGTCGCCACCTAATAATTTTTAAGATGCATTAGGGAACCTAGTTGCAAATAACTCTATTTAACTTGTCAACGCCACCAAAGATCGGGTAAGGGCTTAAATTACCTAAAAGAGAAGGTGTTAGGCATTCTTCGAGATCCACAACTGTAGGTCCCGACCAAACTTTAGACGATGTGGATTATACAATTAGACTAGGGGATCAAANTGATTATATATAGGAGAAAGGCGTTCTCATACCCTGATACCGCTTTGTGGAAACCTAGAACAGAAGAAAGTCTCTTTAGGATGGCTCTGTCCTAGCTAGACCGAGTCACAACTACTTATTATAGAAGACTCAGGCACACTTCCCTATACTTCTCCTAAGTGACATCAAAATACTCTTTCAGCCGATTCGAAAGCAGCAATAGATGAGATTGAATCAGACAGAAGGTTCACCCCTCACCCTGGGGGATTGGGGAGTTGAGACTTCCTTGCTCTTAGGCCCGCTGTAAGGCCAATAAGATCAGGAAGAAGGAGATTGGATTCTTCCTTTTATCCGGACTGACTCTAATCGTGATTTTTACTCTATTATGATACCTCCCTCTGTCGCAATAGAAATCGAGAATGGAGGTGACTTCGCTACACTTGTTTATAGTTGGAAATTCCAACTCGAAGGCCCTAGTACTACTGACTTTGCACCAGAAACAATTGAAGCCTTTTTTCAGCATCCCTTCTCAGACGTCTTATTCCTTGCCTTACAAGTCTTAATGACTGCAAGGATACAACTACATTGGTCTATATTAACGACTAAATATAGATAACAAGTGCATAAATGAAATGGAGGGGGGTCCTAAGTTTTTTAGCCTAAAGAATCACCCCGTGCAACATAAATAATGTTTCGCAACTCCCTTAAAGTAGAGGTTGCTCGTATTATTCAGCAGGCACAGACTATCATCTCCTACTACCTGATTACTATGTTGAAGTTGTTTACTTAAAAGTGTTCTAATTCAAGTCTAAGTCATACCCTATGCGTGCACTACCCGTCCCATACCTATGGTCCATGAGGCTTTGGACCTACTATAAGGTGGTTCTAGACTTTAGTTAGATTGCTCAAACTGATAAAACTAGGTGACATGCAAAACAGATAGGACTACATATAATTGCAATAAAAGGCTCAAGTAACCTCCACACATAAGCAGGAAAGCACGCAAATAGATTTTTGGTTAAGCAGTAGACGACATTAAGACGTGTTGGAATCGTTAAGTCCTATAGGCATGATTTCAATGTGATTTTGGATTCCAGTATTATATAGGCAGTGCAGTAATTTCTAGACTAACGTATAGGCAAATTAGAGTGTTGCAAGTCCAATAGACATGATATCTAATCGTTTGCCTAATAAGGTTTTGAAAACAATCCCATAATTCCGAATAACTAATGCTGATTTTATAGATATGCATCTTAGGCAGGTGATAGTACACTATAGGCATGATCTCTAGTAGTCACATAATTAGGCAGTGAAGTCATTTGAAAACGCAAGATTAGTAGCGTCAATAAACATCCTATAGGCAGGATTTCTAACAATTGACAATTAGACTTGATTTTTAAACACTTTATCCCTATAGGCATGCTATCTAAATGCAGCAGTACAAAAGAAACATGAAGCAATTGATTAATTAGTTAAGATCCTATAGTCATGGTATCTAGATAAGTAAAGGTATTGCATTGTTGTATCTTACAAGCATGTTATCTAATAGTGCATAGAAGTAAACATGCAAATAAGTGAAACACTTAGGTTCTTACAAACATGTTTCTGATAGTGTGCGGGCATTAGACATGTTGAGTAGGTGAAGTGTTTGAGTTCCTATAAGCATGATATCTAAGTTCAAGAAGTCGAGTTTGGATCCTATAGGCATGCTCTCTATCCATTTAAGTCATAACATTGTGTGCATATAATTCCAGAGAATGAGGCGTGATGAGTAAACAAGCTATTAAGATCATATAGTCATGATCTCTACCCATTCATGCAAAAGATAAAGTATCCCAGTTACCCTTTTTCACTAATCCCCAATTGTTCATTATTACAGGCCCAAGAATGAAATAATACAGACTTAAAGATGTCAAAAACACATGCTGAAACGAATACAAGCCCACCAAAGCAATTACAAGCCCAATATAAAAGTAACCCAAAAATATTCCATGCCTTCAATAGTCTTACTCTCCAGAAAAATAGCAGGCCCAAACCACATGCTCACAAGATAAGTAGAGTGCACCTGAATCCAGTGCCCAGGTCCAACAACACCCATGGCCCATCTCCAGACCCAATGAATAACTTACTTACCCACATGGATACTAAATTTAGCTATGCAGGTGACACAATACTCATAGAACAACTTAATCCCTTAGTTCTTAGAGATGTAGCCATTGACATCTCTAGCCGAGACATATAAACAGGATCATGCAATTGCGAAGATAAACGATCAAAAGAGTGAGTAACTTAGAATCTTAGCGATGACAGCAAAGAAAGATAACAGTGAGAATCCCAGATCCTAGTGCGTCAGAGTTCACAAGAGCTTCGGTGATCCCCGAGCAGTGATTGCAATAGGGAGGTTAATAGAGAAGATTCCGGTGGCCTTGGCTTTCAGCTGGTCACAATCAAGAAAGCAGAAATAATATAGTAGGTGAAAAGTGAGAGAATAACAGTAGTTCTTAAGCGATTAGAGTCTGTCCAAAGGGAAAATTGGGGAGAGGTTTATATAGTAATACAAATTAACACATAAATAAGGAAATACAGTCAATCGAACATAAACAAGGAAAGAAGAGCATGCAAAATATCAATTTAGTAGGAGAAGAAACAAGGTACACCCTAGTTTGACTAAGATCGAAAATTGGCTGGAGATCTTGGTGAATCAGGACCTCAGAGCCTTACTATGAACGTATACGGACAAAATATCGTCCAAATCTTATAGAGTAAAGCCGATCTCCTTTGATTCAGAGACTGGTACTGGCCAAGAAATGGGAAAGTACTAAGTAACACCATATTTACGCAAGTAATAGAGGTATAATCCGTGAAAGGTAAGTAAATCATGGTAAGAATCCATGGATGATTTGGATTCAGAGAAGATTTTGGGTGGAGGCTAGGGTTTCTCAAAGAAGAGGAGAGTAGACGATTTATGAGCGGCTCGAGTGTGAGAATGGGATTAGGGTTTACCGTGGAAGGGAAGTGGGGCGGGTCGAGTAAATGGGTCCCGACCGGGTTAGAACAATAGGGGTCGTTTAGTTTGGGCCAGGACAAATTGGGGTTGGGCTCATTTGTTTGGACCTTAATTGGTCCGGAAATAAGGCATAATTTGGGCCAAATTTCGAAGTAGGGGATTAAGGGAAAATAAGTTTAATAAAATAGTTAATAAAATATAAATAATGATATTTATGCCACTTAATACTTTAAAACAATAGGTGAAGATTATGAAAAATGCAAAAAATTATTTTGACATTAAATAAAATGATAAATGTAATTTATTGTAAAATATAGGCTATTATTGTAAAATTAAGTATTTGGCATAAAAAGTACAAATGTAATTATCTAAAATGAAGTAAAATATTATAAAATAGATATGTGAATGAAAATAATAGAGTTGGATTATTAAATCATCACAAAATAATTTAAGGGGGTAATTAATACATATTCAAGTAATTTAACTGCAAGAAAATCAATTTTAAAGCTTTAAAAATTACAAACAATTATAAAAATACCTATATAACTATTGTAAATTGAGTAATGATGGAAAATGATATTTTTAAAGTATATATAATATTTGAAAAAATATGAGGGCAAAATTGGGTATCAACAGTCGTTGGATCTATCTTCTTTCCTAGATCCCCTGCACCATTTTCTACAGGGAATTTCTCAATTGATGGCTTCTCACTCGTGGGTGGGAGAGTATCTAGGGGTGCAACATCTATAGCAGACACCAAAATATCCAACTTGGAAGCAAGATGTGGTACCTGATCAGTAGTGACTGATACTGATTCCACCTGGATCACAGATCCTTTGGCTACAGTATCACCTTGTGTAGCATCTTCAGGCTCTTTCTTGACAGATTTTCTTGGAGTTTCTTTGGCCTTTGTTGACTTAGAGGTATTTTTCGCAGGAAGCTCAGGTGCATGGGTAGTTGTTTTTGAAGGAGGGGTTACAGTGGAGGTGGGAATGATAGGAACAACATGAACAATAGGAACATGGGAGGATGAGGAAGGTATAGTGGAGGTATCGAAGAAGAAGAAGAAGAAGAAGGTGTGGGTTCTCTTGAAAGCTTGGAATTATTCTTCGATTTGAGATTCAAGATTTTGGATCTATCTTAACAACTAAGTAATCAATTAAATCCAACTAAGCTTGTACTTACCAACCAAATGCCAGAACCCACTGCACCCCACTCGTGAACGATTGAAAGATTTTTCAACATATCCCCGTCCTCAGCCTGGAGAACACCCCGATACAATGATCGAGCATCCATGGCCCCCTCATAGCCCGTCCACAGTATCACAAATAGTCGGTGCATAGCTGATGCCGAGTGTGCAATATCATACACAAGTGGATGCAAAGGAATATAAGATATACGTTTCAAGTTGAATCAATGTTGCATGCTAAGAAATGAAAGAAGTAGAGTTTCGTAATAGTTTTGTAGCCTCTCGAAGATAAGTACAGACGTCTCCGTACCGATCTGCAAGACTCTACTAAACTTGCTTATGGCTCGTAGTAACTATAAGCCTAGAGCTATGATACATACTTTTTACGGCCCCAAAACCCCACCTTAGGTAGTCGTGATAGCACCTAGTCACTGGGACTAGGTAAGCCTAACACATTATGATAATTAGAGGAATTTAACTAACGTAACTACAATACATTAATTAATAACGGATACAACATAGTTGAACCAACATCGGTCATACAATCCCAAAAACTAGTAGTACGAGTCATAAGCTTTTCTGAGAGTAACTAGAAATATCAAGTACATCATTATCCCGGAATAATAGTAAACAGTGGAAATGAAAGACAACAGAAGGTGACTCCGGGACTTGCGAACGTCAAGCAGGTATGCCTTGAAGTCTTCATTCATGTAGACATAAGTCTCAAAACCAACTCGATTAAAAGTACCTGGATCTGTACAAAATTTTGCAGAAGCGTAGCATAAGTACACCATAGTAGTACCCAATAAGTATCAAGCCTAACCTCGGTAGAGTAGTGACGAGGCCAGGTCAAGACACCTACTAGACATATAAACTTGTGCAAGATATAACATAAAGCTAATAATGGAAAGAACATCAAGGTAAGACTAACAGCGGAAAGATTATTGATTTACAACTAACAATGTAAATAATAGAAGAACAAATAGCAGCAAGAAGTAGACTGGAATAAAGCAGTAATATAATCTGAACACCGAGGAGATATGAATGAACTTAAATAAGGAAAACATATGACATCTCAATTACTCAAATCATTCCCAATGCATGGACTGGTAACAGAAATTACCCCAAGGCACCACACCTCATAATCACAAATCATGAGACAATCTCCAAATTATAACGTCTGGCACCCCGTGCCAAAAATAACAACCACCTTCGCACGGCAAGGCCCACGTGCAACCATGTACATAGTAACAGTATCAAACAATTAATGTGATCGATAAATGTGTATTTAATACCAGATAATCGTAATAATAATATGAAATAAAGTAAGGCATCGATGAGATAATGAGTTTATTTTAGAAATCAAATAAAATAAAATACGAACAAGTTATATAATATGGAGCATCAAGTAGGTTTAGTTTAGAAACCAATAAAATAAGTAAAACTATCGTGTTTAGACAAACTAAAATACCCGTTAAATTAATGAGGTAATATGTAATTTGTTAAAAGTAAAACGTGATGAAAATTTTCAAGTAAAGAAAACATCAACTAAGGTAATAAATATAATTTGAAAACCCAATTAAAGTAAAAATGAGATAACCATTTAAAATAGTAAAGCACCGAGTGAGATAACAAGTTTTATTTTGAAAGTCACATAAGTAAAACACCTTAAGAATTCTCTTAATTAGAACCGCTAAATTACCAACAACTCGATCGAATGTGAGATAATGACCCCATGCACATATATTCACCTTGACAATCAATTTACCAAGAAATAACGGAGACATAAATTGGCATATTAAAGCAACACAACAAATCATGTAGAATGCATGACTCACACAAGAAGTCAGTATCGTTCCATTACTTGAATACCGACACACAACCAAATACGATCAAAATACAAGTAAAATAATTTAAGAAACAACAATAATTGTTCATCCGATAAACCGTTCCAACATAAAATGTGCCATGAGAATCACAATCGGCAATAACTTTACTATCACAAACAATTACAACATATCAACCCTATCCCACCTACATCATATCATATGTCTTTATCGATACAGTTCATATATTTGCTTATCATTTCAATACCTTTGCGGCGTGCAACTCGATCCCTAAATAATATGAATTTAAGCAAACAAACTACAACCAACTACGACGTATCACAAAACTAAATGAAATAAAGGAACTAAACAAAGAAGGTCACAAGCGAATAAAATAGTTACATGATAACTCACAAAGTCAATTACCACATAATAACAGTTCATAAATAAAGGTAAAATTAAAAAGAACCAATTAACAATTAAGGCATGTAACGGATAAGGCTTAAATTTAACAAGTAATTGCAATTACAAATTAAAGCAGGCAAGGAGTAGACTTGACAATAAAAGATAGAACATATATTAACCACTTCAATTAAATGCAAGAAAGAAGCCTAAGAGTCTAAATCGGTCAGATGCCTCATATAAGCTCGTGTACACACTCGTCACCTCGTGTACATATCTTTCACATAATTTAAATAGTACAATCAACCCAAATCTTAAGGGGTAGTTTCCCCCTCACAAAGTTAGGCAAGATACTTACATCAATTAGGCCAAATATATACTCAAAATAGCTTTTCCCTTTAAATTTCAACTCTGTTCGGCTCAATTCTAGCCAAAAATGACTTAACAATATCAAAAAATGCAAGAGAAATCCAATTCCAATTAATAAAGCAATGATCTTTATATAATTCCTCAAAGGTCAACAAAAGTCAACCACGGGTCCGCCCGGTCATAACACGAGTTAAAGGGTAGGTCTCGACTACCCAATGCCCCACGAGTTCATATATGCGTTTGGTTTTCAAATCTAAGTCCAATTTGACTCTCAAATCTCAAATTTTTATTTTTCAAAATATAGACAAACATCCCCAAAATTTCTCTTAGATCCTCATGAATTTGATGTTACATTATGTATATAATCATGAAATATAATTAAAAATATATTAAAATCCTTAACCCAGTAGTTTGGTATGAAAATATCTTCACAAAATCGCCTCTTACCGAGTCTAGGGTTCAAAATATGATAAAATGAAGCTAAGTCCCGAAGTGCTCAGCTATGAACCAGCTGCAAGTGTCGCATTTGAAACCTGGGGTTCGCAAATTCGTGCCTCACAATTGTGGAAGAAGGATCGCAAAAGCGACCCCAGCCAGGTCTGCTGACGTCGCATTTGAGACACAAAACTTCGCAAATGCGGAGTTATTCCACCCAGCAGCTTGTCGCAAAAGCGACCACTATCTCACAAAAGCGAGCCCCCCTGTATTCGCAAATGCGAGGTCCCTTCCCTAGCATCCTAGATTCAAAAAAGCGAGGATGACCTTGCAACTGCGGTCGTTGCATTTGCGACTAAAACATCACAACTGAGATGGAGCCAGCACCAGCACTCTATAAAACTAATCCGAAATCACTTCGAAACTCACTTGAGCCCCCCGGGCTCCAAACCAAACATCCACACAAGTCTAACAATATCACATGAACTTGTTTTCACGGTCAAAATACCAAAATAATATCTAGAACCATGAATTGGACACCAAACATATGAAAATCATAATGAACTTCAAGAACTTCTAGAATTGCAACCAAACTTCCGAACCACATCAAACCAACTCCAAATGATGCCAAATATTGCAGAATAGTTTCCAATCTGATAGCTATAAAGTCAAACCATGATCAAACTTAGGAAAATTCCAAACCTTTAAATTGCTAATTTTATCAATCAATGTTGAAACCTTATAGAAACATCCAAATGCAAATCCGGGCATGCGTCCAAGTCCAAAATAACCATCCGGACCTAGCAGAACCATCAAAACTTCGTTCCGAGGTCAAATACATAAAAGTCAAACGTGGTCAACTTTTCAACTTCAAGTTTCTCAAGTGAGAGTCATCCTTCTAAATCATTTCTGAACCACACAAACATTGAAACCACTGATGCATGCAAGTCACAATACACCATATAAAGCTAACTGTGACCTAAAATCGCCAAACTGAATGCAAATACTCAAAACGGCCGGCCGGGTCGTTACATGCCTCAACCAAGTTTAGGTAAGATACTTACCTCAAGCAAGCTAAATTACTCCTCCAACAAGCCCTTCCTGCGCGTACCAATCTCAGGCGACTCAAATCTAGCCAAAATAACTTAATATTATCAATAATAACTATTGGAAAAAATTCCAAAAGATAAAGCTAAAGCCATGAATCAAATATGTAAAGTCAACCCAAAAAGGCAACCCTAGGCTCACGCCTCGGAACCCTACAAAATTCTCGAATTCTGAACACTCATTCAATTACGAGTCCAACTATACTAATGTTATCCGATTTTATCAAAAAATTGACCCTCAAATCACCAAATCTCACTCTCTAATACTATGGTCTAAAATCCCCAAATGTCACTTCAAATTCACATAAATTAGGTGTATTTATCAACAAAAGTGATGAAACTTCACTTACCTTTCCAAATTAGAAAAACCTCAAACCCTCTGATTTTAATAACTTACCCAGTGATCCCGCTTCTGCGCCCCAAAAGTACGCTTCTGCGGGACCTCTTCTGCGTTAAAATATGCATATGTGCAATTCACTAAAATCTCGACCTACCTCTTCTGCGGTCAGGCTCCCGCATCCGCTCATGCGGAGAATATTCTGCACATGCGGTCCCTCTACTTATGCGCTTCCCTCATCACAGAAGCCACTTCGCTCCTCCGAAACATTCTCGCATCTATGATCTCCCTACTTCCAGCCTTTCTCCGTATCTATGTTCAAGATTCCGCTTTTGCGGCCTCGCACCTGTGGCAAAACCATCCCAGGTGCGATTGCATCAGGTACCAGAAATTTCATCCATATCCTTAAGTGCAAACATGTTCCACTATCTATCTGAATCATACCCAAGGCCCCGGAACCCAAAACATAACAAGAAGTCCTGAAAAACATTACTAACTCATTTGAAGCCTAAAATCACATCAAACAACACCAAAACCCTGAATTCCACATCAATTCAAGCCTAATGAACTTCCAACTTCTAAAACTAATGTCGAACCATATGAAATTATCTCTGAATGACCTCAAATTTCGTACACAAGTTATAAATGAAACAACGGACCTACTTCAACTCTCATAACTGAAATCCCAAACCTGATATCAACAAAGTCAACTCTCGGTCAAACCTCTCAACCTTCTAAAACTTCAACTTTCTAATTTTCTTCAAAAATCATCAAATCAACCTACGAACCTCCAAATCAACATCTAAACATACGCCTAAGAAAAGAAATCACCATACAAATCTATCAAAATCATCAAAATTCTATTCTAGAGTCGTCAACACAAAAGTCAAACTTCGCTCAACTCTTCCACTATAAGCTTCCAACCTTGGGACTAAGTGTCCCAATTTACTCCGAAACATCCCCTAAACCAAACCAACAATCCCTGAAAGTCCCATAACCACAAACAAATATAGAAGAAGTAATAAATTGGGGAACATGGCTACAATACACAAAATGACCAGCCAGGTTGTTACACTTCAGCAGTGTGCCTTCGGAGGATACCCAAGAGTTCTTAGCCTGATGCTATAAGATCTTGTGCAATTTGGGCTGGTTTAGTCTAATGGGATGGACTTCACTATTTTTCAGATGTAGGGTTCGGCTAAAAAGTGGTGGCAGACCTATCCGTTGGGCAGGCTAGCAGGATTATCCTCTTACTTGAGTTTTATAGCTTTTCTTGGAGAAGTTTAATCCACTCACTCAGATGGATGATCTACATAGTAAGTTTGAGCATCTTCAGCAGGGTGGTATGATAATCACCCAGTATGAGATGAGGTTTGTTGACATTTCTCGTTTTGTAGCTATCATGATCCCTACTGAGAGGGAGAAGGTGTGAAGGTTCATCGAGGGGATTGCTTATGGCATTAGACTACATTTGGCTAAAGATGCCGAAACTGAGACTTCATTCACTCAGGCAGTTGACATTGCTTGAAGGATCGAGAGCATTCATGGCCAGGGGAGAGAGGCAACATTTGATAAGAGTCCTCGACATTTTGG
>AWOL01S0308159.1:0-17878 GCA_000715115.1 Nicotiana otophora | reverse complement strand
AATTTAAAATTTGAACTTGCTACTATGAAGGAGAATGGAGTTCTCTTTGTATTTATAAAAAAAATTGAATATTCATTGTTTTGGGAGATATTAGCAGACTAGCGAACAGGATAAAGAATTGGGAAATGCCATAAATTAGGGCTTTAATTAATAAAAAAGTCTTGACTTTTAAATTTGATACATTTCAGTTCTTTTTTAAAACTTTTGAGTAATTACAAGCTGACTTTTAAGAATTTGGGATATGAAGGACTTATTTAACAAATTTTGTTTAATTTGAAAAAGTCTCTGGGGCTTATGCCTCACTACAAAAACGTGTCTCAAACGCCTGAGCATACGCCCCGAATTGCTGGGCGTACGCCTCTTGAGACTTTCGCCCCACACCATCGCCTCGGGACGTTTTTGGTGTGCCTCGCCCCAGGGCTCGCCCCGAAAACGCCTTTTAAAACACTGATTTTAAGGGCAGTAAATGATGTTTTAGAAGAAAAAAATTCTCTAATTGTGTACAATGGATATGTTTGGAAGATAAACTTATGCAAAATAAGAAGTTTAATGTAATTGGCATATTTTGTTCCACCTGTGGCATAATTATTAGCCTATCAACTAGCCAAAGTGTAAATATGTTCTGTTTTTTCTTGATTGTTTATTTCATCTGAATGTTACATCTAAAAAATATTTCAAACTTGACAATTGTTTTATGGGATGCAGGACTGGGATCATCAGAATGCAACGCAGATAATAACAGAATTATGTGGCTTTGTAACTATCCTCTCTGGTACTTTTCTCCTTCACAAGACCAAAGACATGGGAAATAGTCCAACAACAAGCATTATTCTCCTTCCAAAAACAACCAAGGACACAGAAAGTAAGCCAACAGGCGAAACCCCGAAACTTACGGTTGAGGTATGAAGCAATTTCACAAGGATTGTGATCAGAGGCGGAAGCATGATTTAAACCACTGAATCCATTTTTTGCAATTATGGGTTCAAAACTTCGTATTTGTAGAAATTTTGGTGATACTACACATATATATATATATTTATGCCGTGTAAAACTACTGGGTTCAGTTGAACAACGTTATGTCCGCCTCGGGTTGTGATCTCTTCTTGCATCATGGAAGATAGAAGCATTTCTTATTGGAGAAAACATTACTAGGGAAACTTAGAATTCTGAAGATGAGAGGCATCTATTTGAAGCTGGCAAAGAGAGGCAATGCTTACTCCTTTGTGTTATTTTGACTTCACTAATTATTCTAAGTTTGGATCACATTTGACATGCTTCTTTGAATGTACACTGATATTGTGAGAAGACAGCTGGATTTGAGATCTTCCTGGTAACTATTTCATTGTGTATATAGTACATGAGTACAATCTGTATTGAAATTTTATTGGTTAATTTGTCTAGAAGTTGTTAATTTTTTTTTTTTTTTGATTTAAGCTCTTGGAACATATGGATTGTAAACATAATGCACATTGTAATGTTAGAATATTCGCTACGAGTTCGTTAGTTACTTGTGCATGTGCCTCTATACCTTTAACTAGAGGTCTTAGGTTCGAGCCATGAGAATAAAGAATTTCTTTAAGAAGCGCTTTACCTCTCCCTTGGCGTACACACGTCCTAATTAGTCGGGCCAATAGGTCTAGAATACCGGATGGTTAAACAAAAAAAAAGTAACTTTTCTTAACCAACACTCTAGCTCGTGCTGCTTTAGCTATTTCTGGAAATGTAAATACTCTAGATCCTGTTGCTTTATCTCTGTCCTAAAAATGTTTCCTAGGAAAAAGTATTTTCCTGTTTATGTAAATATAGTGTGTGATTCTTTCTATCAGTTCACCCTATACAAACATTAATGCAGCTCCATTGTAGTTGAAAAGAAAAGGGGAAAAATGAAAAAGGAAATCAACTCTATTAGCCTGAATAAATATAAAAAGAGGTGCAATAGCAATAAAAATTGCTTAATGGATACCTCAGCAAAGCATTGTGTAATTCCGTCAATTAGATATTTAAAAATTTTACATGGTCATTAAGATGAAAATTACCAGGGTAGCAAACCAAGAAAACATTTTCACAACTACATTAATTAACCATGGTTGCGTCATAAATAGGAGTGAGAATTACGCATTAATTAACCATGATTAAGTGATAAAATTATATGTAGAAGACACAAGTAATGTTATCCTTGTTTTGGTGTAAATACCGCGGTGCAGATAAATCTTTCCTGTAACAAATAAGGGCACAAGCCACAAGTTTGCTGATAGGGAGAGACAGAATTCAAATACCACACAATTCCATTTCTTGCATATATGCTTCTGACTCCGAGCAACAGTTGAGCAAAAGCTTGATTAACAAAACATTATGATAACTACAACAACAACATACCCAGTGTAATCCCACATAGTGGGTCTGGGGAGGATAGTGTGTACGAAGACCTTACCTCTACCTCGTAGAGATAGAGATACTGTTTTCAATACACCCTCGACTCAGTAAAAATAATATGATAACTCTGCATTATGAAAAGGAAGCCAGCACTATGTGGATACCAGAAAAAGAAGAATGTTATCTGTCCATTTCAATTTCTCTTTGTTTTTTTCCTTTCCCTTCGCCGTTTTCTAAATAAAAAGAGTTCTCATCCAAAGCACACAATGAACAACATATATACCAGACCTAAACCTATACATAACCAAAGTTTTATGTTTTAAAATAGGCTACATGCCCCAGGTGCTTTTTGTTAACCCCCATCCTCAGAACTGTCAACTCCGACCCCACGGAAAGCACAAACATCCCTGCGAAGAACAGAGAGGTCAGAAAACAAAAACTATGCCTCGATCCCACGCAAGTTGGGATTGGCTATGAGAGGTTAGAAACGTAAAACAAAATTGTGGGTAATTCTTTACTAAGAGTGATTAGTAAGAGGTCATTCATTATCTTCTTGTTGCAACAATCTCTGGAAAAACTATGACAATGTTTTGGAGTTTCGCAAACAATAAGACTGCAGCATATTTAAAAGAAGCTTGGTCCAACACGAATGAGTTACATACAATGAGGTTGGGAGTTCGAGTCACTAAGATGGGGAAAAGCCACTGCCGGCCCCTGGAGAGGGGGTTAGGGGAGGGGGATTGCCATATCAGAAAACCAAATGTACATACCTTTGCACTGTCATTTCCGTATCGCTTCTGACTGTTGGAATAAGATGTATCAGTTGATGTGCCAGGTACTTTTGCTGCACCAGTCTGCTTCTCCTCTCGCACTTTGTCAAATATTTGTGAGTAACCTTCTGCTGATGCAGGATCACTCTCATCCCAGTCACCAAATTTAGGAACAGCAGGGCTGTCATCAGACTGCAAATACACTGTTATACTCTTCCTATGACTACTGAAAGCAGTATGCGCCTATTTGTAGTTGCCATATACGTTGACGATCAAAGAGTACATTAAGATAGATAGATTGGCTTGTGGGATAGTCTAATACGTTCCAGACACACCCCTTTTCTACGGAGTAGATTTCCTTACCTTTTTCTTTTTCCTTTTCTTTGGATTTCTTTTCTTTTTTATTTGGAAGTAAGCTTACACATTATTCCCAAAGTCGGTGGAAAAGTAAAATAGGAAAGTAGTGTAAAATAACCAATCATGAAGGTTTGGAAATGAAGTTCGCCCATCAGAAAGGTAATCAGCAGTCGCCACGAAAGAAATAGAGTTGCATCATAAATGATGCCATCATTGAAATGGAAGACCTTTTATTTGTTCTCACTACAAGTTATTTTGGACTAATTCACAACAATTATAGAGAACAGGAATATATTTCATCTGTGAGTTTGGCAAGGGACCTTTGTTTATTGCTGCAGAAGTGTCTTAATAATCATACTTGTGCCGGTTGTAGATAGCAAGAAAATGACAAAAAGACATACCATGTCATCACCTTTCGTAACTGATCTCAAGCGGGATCTTCCAGGTGTAGAGGGAGCCAGACCTTGACTACCTTCAGATGAAACCTTTCTTTCCCACGACGGAGAGGAAACTGCGCCACCTTTGCCTCCAACCCTTCCCTGGGAATGCGGATGCAGCGGAGAGTGCTCAATACTGCGATCAGGTCCCACACTTTGCTGAGAGACCCGCTTAGGTGTAGCACCACCACTTAAGCCGCCATAGCGATGATGAGGTGATTCCATAGGAGTTCTTCTCCCCGTGTTCTCATTGCGCATTGAGGAATCAGTAGGTCTCCTCAGATACTCTTCTCTACTTGGCCGACGTTCATGCCTTGCTGTTGGGATTTCCGCACCCTTCATTGTTTCTGATTCTGACTTGTTGCCTACAGATTTCACACCATATCGTTGTGGAGATGAGTAAGTTGGAGCTTTTTGACCCATAGTGTCTGGGTGCAATGGGGAGTCAATTGATTTCCGCGGTTCTACATCATCTCTCCTGGAAAAACGCTCATCTTTTGATCGTACTGCATCTCTTCCATTTTGACCTTTTACTTCTGCCTCAGGATCCTGAGAATCATTTGGATTCATTTTACTGCCTTTCTTACCCTTACTAGCATTCTCAAAATAGGCAGTATAGGCAACATCTTCGTCGTTCTCCCAGTTGCCAAATTTTGGTACTTGTGAGTGCTTCTGCAAGAATATGCAAACCACATTCATGTTGCATTCGAGCTTCTAGGCAAGTGTAGCTTAGAGCCCGACCTCCATTTAATTAGATATGCAAGTAAAAATAAAGAAAAATAGAGAAAGTGTAGCACAAAACAAGTCTTTATGACGTGGTAAAATAAACTCAAGTAAAGGCGAGTTTCCTGTATAGAAAAGAACACCTCTACTTTTCCTGTGGTAAAATAAGCACAAGTAAAGACCTAGAGATGATCACACAGGGTTAATCTGGTTTAGCAGGTGCAATGGAACAAAAATTGTAGAGAAAATGCTCATCTTCCAACATCTAAACATCATTCTTTGGAATAAAAACAAAAGGAAAAAAATAAAAGAAGATGAGAAGAGTCGAACCAACTAAAGTCCCAAATGCACCCATCCAAAGATATAAGTACTAAACTATATGTGATATGAAACGAATTGATATCAGAACACGGAGAAGAAGTAGAAAATTAATTGTAAAAAGGACCATCATTCCTAGAGCAAAGCAGATAACTTACGTTACGCCGTAGTGGAATACTTAGCTTAACATTTATAATATACTGCCACATGGAATCACTCAAGAATTAGGCTTTTATGGAACTTAAGTTTACTCTTTAGCCTCAAAAACTCGCTAGCTTAGATGCCTTAAACTCAACTGGAAGTATAGGGGACGATCATTTTGACGGTCCGGGTGTTACCAAACATGAGAATACCCAAGGACTCTAAATATGTGATAAAACCCTTAGAACCGAATTGCTTAGTTCAAGGCCACACTTAATCCCCATTTGCCTCAAGAACCAGTACATGGCAAACGTTAGTGTCACAATCGTGTCCATATCCGGCAAAATGTTCTACATACAAGAAGTAAACAGCTATAATTTGTATACTGCCTTTTGCCTATTGCCTACTAACTAATCTTAGTACTGAATGGTAAACTGGAGAGACAAAGCAGAAACAACCAAATAAAACAGGCAGGGTTGAGATGTTTGCATTCAGAGATAAGCAAGACTGCTCGTTTTAACACCACAATGCATGTCAACTTTCAGTATCACTAATACTATCAATCATCTAATAAAAGATGGATAAGAGCTTGAGAAAAGGTCAGTATCGTGCTACACATAAATCTGGTTTTACTTCAGTCTGTACTCTATTTCCATTTGCCAGAGAATCGAAGCAAAATAAGGAAGGCTAATGTTTATGGGTCAACCTAGCCTATAGAGACTCCACGCTCCAGCTAACAGAAATCAGTTTGAGTGGATAAGAGTCACCGCATTGTGTTTCTAAGATGCATACTACACTCTAATCGATTCCACAATGTTTAACAATAGCTTCGTGGTATCACCAAGTGACAATCTGCTTAAAAACAGCATTACTTCTCAGACTTGAAGAAAGTGCATAAATTACACTTAGTTCTACATCTTATGAAATTCCAATAATTGCAGCACAGTGAAAAAGCTAAAAGACGGGTTTGAACTCTTTCACATTCCTCTATCCATTATCATTAACTTTGGTCTCTTTACAAGATTAACAGATCTTTACCTAGTCCCAAAAAACTAGCTCAAGTGCTCAACTCTCTAGCTTCAAAAGTACTATTCCGTGAAAATTCAAAACTGAAATGCCCTTCTACAATCACATTTTTTTAGGGAAGATCCGTAATTATATGTTTCTTAATTGCAGCTTCTAATAATATATGGATCCAACTTAACAGGGACGGATGTAGAGTTTCGTTGCCGGGTTCATTTGAACTTCGACGCAAAACAAAAATTTATGTATAAAAATTCATTAAAATCNAATAAAAGATGGATAAGAGCTTGAGAAAAGGTCAGTATCGTGCTACACATAAATCTGGTTTTACATCAGTCTGTACTCTATTTCCATTTGCCAGAGAATCGAAGCAAAATAAGGAAGGCTAATGTTTATGGGTCAACCTAGCCTATAGAGACTCCACGCTCCAGCTGACAGAAATCAGTTGAGTGGATAAGAGTCACCGCATTGTGTTTCTAAGATGCATACTACACTCTAATCGATTCCATAATGTTTAACAATAGCTTCGTGGTATCACCAAGTGACAATCTGCTTAAAAACAGCATTACTTCTCAGACTTGAAGAAAGTGCATAAATTACACTTAGTTCTACATCTTATGAAATTCCAATAATTGCAGCACAGTGAAAAAGCTAAAAGACGGGTTTGCACTCTTTCACATTCCTCTATCCATTATCATTAACTTTGGTCTCTTTACAAGATTAAAAGATCTTTACCTAGTCCCAAAAAACTAGCTCAAGTGCTCAACTCTCTAGCTTCAAAAGTACTATTCCGTGAAAATTCAAAACTGAAATGCCCTTCTACAATCACAATTTTTATAGGGAAGATCCGTAATTATATGTTTCTTAATTGCAGCTTCTAATAATATATGGATCCAACTTAACAGGGACGGATGTAGAGTTTGGTTGCCGGGTTCATTTGAACTTCGACGCAAAACAAAAATTTATGTATAAAAATTCATTAAAATCGCAACAAATAGCAGGTCTAAACCCATAACTTTGAAAATAAAATAGGTTCAATGCTAAAACCTTAAAAGTTGAATTCATATAATCTAAATAGTGGATCCGCCTTTGCAGCTTAACACTTCCAGCAAAACCTGTATTTTTTATGTGGATTCACTAAAACCCCACAAAATACACATAAGCACCTAAGTTTATCCACTCATTCACAAAATCAAGTTAATTTCAACACCAAGAATCAAAAAAGTTCAATCAATCAACTATGGTTCAGTCCCATAAACAGAAACCCATTAAGCTATTAAATCAATATTGTCTTTTTCAACTCTCAGAACTTCCAAGGAAACCATTTTTAGCATAACAAACATTCCACAGAATACACAATCATTTCAGCTTAACATTTATCAAAATACAAGAGAGAAATAGATCAAGAACTCACAGCCATTATAAAGGGTAAGTACAGTTAAACAGCAGCAGCTTAGAAAAATTCAGCTGAGATGTTAAGATGAAAGCTTTCACTGTTGTTTCCAAGATTTTATTTTTCTTTCTTCTTTCAGCTGGGGGGTTGGATGACTAGGTGACTGGCGCCACCAATGACGTTTGACATCCCACATACTCTTGTCAGATCAAAAGGATATTTTCTAATTAGAAATGGAACAGTATTACTCGCTCTGTTACAATTTATGTAAACCTATTTGACGATCACGGGCTTTAAAAAAAATGAAAAAAAAATTCGAATTTATGGTCCTAAATAAGTAAAAAATGAGCTCAGAGTATTTGTACGGTTATAAAAGTTTCTCAGAATTGTAAGTTTAAGCTAAATTATTTCCAAATTTAGAAATGAATCATTCTTTTTTAAACGGATCAAAATGGAAATAGGTTAACAAAAAATAATTTTTTTTTAAATCTGATTATCAATTACTCCCTCCGTCCCAATTAATATGGGCGGATTTTGACTCAATGATGAGTTTTAAAAATAAATAATTATATGATTTAATCATTCGTNCTGCCACATGGAATCACTCAAGAATTAGGCTTTTATGGAACTTAAGTTTACTCTTTAGCCTCAAAAACTCGCTAGCTTAGATGCCTTAAACTCAACTGGAAGTATAGGGGACGATCATTTTGACGGTCCGGGTGTTACCAAACATGAGAATACCCAAGGACTCTAAATATGTGATAAAACCCTTAGAACCGAATTGCTTAGTTCAAGGCCACACTTAATCCCCATTTGCCTCAAGAACCAGTACATGGCAAACGTTAGTGTCACAATCGTGTCCATATCCGGCAAAATGTTCTACATACAAGAAGTAAACAGCTATAATTTGTATGCTGCCTTTTGCCTATTGCCTACTAACTAATCTTAGTACTGAATGGTAAACTGGAGAGACAAAGCAGAAACAACCAAATAAAACAGGCAGGGTTGAGATGTTTGCATTCAGAGATAAGCAAGACTGCTCGTTTTAACACCACAATGCATGTCAACTTTCAGTATCACTAATACTATCAATCATCTAATAAAAGATGGATAAGAGCTTGAGAAAAGGTCAGTATCGTGCTACACATAAATCTGGTTTTACTTCAGTCTGTACTCTATTTCCATTTGCCAGAGAATCGAAGCAAAATAAGGAAGGCTAATGTTTATGGGTCAACCTAGCCTATAGAGACTCCACGCTCCAGCTAACAGAAATCAGTTTGAGTGGATAAGAGTCACCGCATTGTGTTTCTAAGATGCATACTACACTCTAATCGATTCCACAATGTTTAACAATAGCTTCGTGGTATCACCAAGTGACAATCTGCTTAAAAACAGCATTACTTCTCAGACTTGAAGAAAGTGCATAAATTACACTTAGTTCTACATCTTATGAAATTCCAATAATTGCAGCACAGTGAAAAAGCTAAAAGACGGGTTTGAACTCTTTCACATTCCTCTATCCATTATCATTAACTTTGGTCTCTTTACAAGATTAACAGATCTTTACCTAGTCCCAAAAAACTAGCTCAAGTGCTCAACTCTCTAGCTTCAAAAGTACTATTCCGTGAAAATTCAAAACTGAAATGCCCTTCTACAATCACATTTTTTTAGGGAAGATCCGTAATTATATGTTTCTTAATTGCAGCTTCTAATAATATATGGATCCAACTTAACAGGGACGGATGTAGAGTTTCGTTGCCGGGTTCATTTGAACTTCGACGCAAAACAAAAATTTATGTATAAAAATTCATTAAAATCGCAACAAATAGCAGGTCTAAACCCATAACTTTGAAAATAAAATAGGTTCAATGCTAAAACCTTAAAAGTTGAATTCATATAATCTAAATAGTGGATCCGCCTTTGCAGCTTAACACTTCCAGCAAAACCTGTATTTTTTATGTGGATTCACTAAAACCCCACAAAATACACATAAGCACCTAAGTTTATCCACTCATTCACAAAATCAAGTTAATTTCAACACCAAGAATCAAAAAAGTTCAATCAATCAACTATGGTTCAGTCCCATAAACAGAAACCCATTAAGCTATTAAATCAATATTGTCTTTTTCAACTCTCAGAACTTCCAAGGAAACCATTTTTAGCATAACAAACATTCCACAGAATACACAATCATTTCAGCTTAACATTTATCAAAATACAAGAGAGAAATAGATCAAGAACTCACAGCCATTATAAAGGGTAAGTACAGTTAAACAGCAGCAGCTTAGAAAAATTCAGCTGAGATGTTAAGATGAAAGCTTTCACTGTTGTTTCCAAGATTTTATTTTTCTTTCTTCTTTCAGCTGGGGGGTTGGATGACTAGGTGACTGGCGCCACCAATGACGTTTGACATCCCACATACTCTTGTCAGATCAAAAGGATATTTTCTAATTAGAAATGGAACAGTATTACTCGCTCTGTTACAATTTATGTAAACCTATTTGACGATCACGGGCTTTAAGAAAAAATGAAAAAAAAATTCGAATTTATGGTCCTAAATAAGTAAAAAATGAGCTCAGAGTATTTGTACGGTTATAAAAGTTTTTCAGAATTGTAAGTTTAAGCTAAATTATTTCCAAATTTAGAAATGAGTCATTCTTTTTTAAACGGATCAAAATGGAAATAGGTTAACAAAAAACGATTTTTTTTTAAATCTGATTATCAATTACTCCCTCCGTCCCAATTAATATGGGCGGATTTTGACTCAATGATGAGTTTTAAAAATAAATGATTATATGATTTAATCAGTGACTATAAATCATCTTATTAAAGTTAAATTATTTTTAAATAAGAATATATGACACATTTTTGCCATATCTAAAATGACTATTGCTACCGGTACATGAAACTTAAAATCATTAATTAATAGTCGCGACATACACAAATCATTTCATGACATTATGTTATATATAAAGCAATTTTAAAAAAATTAACATATATATATTTCTAATATACAAAAAAAATTATATAATACTTTTGACATTGTGTTACACTGCGAATGTTTAACTTACTATTTAATTTAATGAAAAAAAATGACACATATTTTCAAGCACATGGTGTAGCCAGTCGTGAATTTGTCGGCACTCGACAGTGTAACCAACATGCTACAGTGCACAACCCTCACATCCTCATCTGTCCTCCTTTAATTTTTATTTTTATTTATAGTAATACTAATATATGTTGAAGGACTAATAAATTAAGGGTTATCGTTTTTCCTAATGTTTTCTCTAGAAGAAAATAATGACCCGTTTCATATCTCTTGACACTTTAATTTGACTAGTTTTAGAGTTATATCACATTCAACTGATTATTTCTTAGACTAGATATCTAAAAGTTGTTATTTTCTACGTTTCAATTTATATAACGTTCTATATTATGTTTTAAGTCATTCCTAAATATTTCAAACTATTTTATTGTGAGACGTTTCAAAAGTGTCATAAGACTAGAAAATAGAATCTAGAACCAGAAGAATATAGCTAGGGTTGTGCGTAATTTGGCAAATCGTACCGAAACCGAAAATTTTGGTATTCGATATGGTATTTGGTTTAAGTTTATAAAAAAATTGGCATTAGGTATGATATTTGATATTTTAAAATAAAATACCGAAATACCGATACTATACCGAAATATATATTATATTACACAATACACATATTATTAGTTAATAACATAAATATAAGAAATCTAAATTTTACTTTCCTTTATTTTTTAAGTTCATCAATTAACTCTAAGCAAGCAACAAGACATTTTTAATGATCAAATTTATTCTTTTATGTACAGTTTTATTTCTTTGGATTGGTATTTGTTGGTTTTGGACAAAACTTTTGTCGACAAACGTTTTTAGTTTTGTACTTTAATTAAGAATATTACTGTTTATGACTCTATGCACTAGTTAGTATTCAAACCGAAGTTACCGAACCGAATAAACCGAAACCGAAAGGAGAAAAACTGAACCATATCGAATTTAATTAGATACGGTATTGGTATAGCATTTTAAAAAACCGAATAGCGAAAATACCAAACCGAAATATCTAAATACCGTACCATACCGACAAACACCCTGATAGAAGCTGATAGAAAAAAAAAACTTTTTTTTTACTTGGTAGTTTATAGAATGTCAGAAAGGTAGGATCAGTAAATCTAACATTTTATAATCATTTATTTAATGCCAGTAAACAGCAGCTAGTTTCTTTAGGAAACTTAGAAAAATCTTTGCTTTTACACCCATCTGTCAGAATCTAATGTTAAATAAATATCAGAGTGTTAGTAACTTTGGTGACATCCAAGTAATTAGAAATTCAGATATATAACTAGGGGTCGTTTGGTTGGTAAAACAATTATCCCATGCCGGATTAGTTACCCCACCCTCCCAAAGGGATAAAAAAAACTCTACAATCCCTGAATAACTAATCCCAGAATTATATACCACAATTTTATCCCAACCAAACATGGTATAAACTCATATAATATTTAATCCCGAGATTAATTATCCCTTATCTCTCGTACTAAACGAGCCCTTTTGATTAACCAACACAAGCAAAGCAACTTAGCACTACAATGACTAATACAACTCGTTGCAAATATTAACTGAGTATTCACATTAGTGAAGGAAAAGGGAACTTATTGATGCAATACAATAGAGAATTTCTGTAATATGTAGCTTCAAGTAGAGGAGAAAAAAAAAATGAATACATATTCTAGTTGCCATAAGAAGAAAAAAGAAACATCAAATGAATTGCTTTAGAAACTCAGTAGCAACAAGCCTCCCTCGGGTGTTCACTGATAGTTTCAGTTCACTGATCTCCTTATCGATGTCCTGCAATTTCATAAAAGAAGCAGAGATTCATAAAACTCTTTGAATTATATCAATAAGTTACACAAGTGATTGATACAGAGGTTTTACTGCTACTTTATCCTTAGAAGGGTGGGAATGAATTAGTGTACCTCCATGAATTGCACTATGAAATCAATAAGCTTCTGCTTCTGCATCTCTTCACAATGATAATTTGTAATGAGAAAACTAATATCGTAGCCCTGAAACATAATAAGCCCAGTAGAATTCAGATGACTAAAAGTTGGTCAAGAAACAAGTTATTTACCTTTACTGATTAAAAACAAGTCATTTTTATAACACCTAATAAAGTTCATTCAACCATTTGTGAAGCATGTCAAATATTCTCAACCTATGTCCAACAGGTACATGTGTGATTCACTGTCAGCTGAATTACTCAGTCTTTTAGGCTAGGTAGATACTTTATTTTATTCAGGAAAAACTTGAGCATACTCCAAAGATGCTTCTTTCAAGATTGCTACTCTCCATCTAGGGCTAATACATGAATACACATCAAAACTAAACAAATTTTTAGTCTCAACCAAGCCTGAGAAGCAATCACAAAAATGTTGTAAACAAATAAGAAAGCGTCCCATAAAGCAGCTAATGTGCCAATTTCTCTTAGTATTGTACTCAATCAATATCTTCCCATCCTTTTGCGGTTGAGCAACAGACATTTTCTAAGTGAGTTTGTAAAGTTTAACCCCAGCCCACATAAGAAAATCGATAAATAGGGGTATTAGACATTTGCTTTCACAACCCTCCCCCAACACAAGTTAAGGAAAGTAAATAAGAAAGGCCTTTGTCAACTTGCTGAAAATGAGAACTAAAAGTAATCCGTCCCAAAGCATTGCACTAGAAGCAAGTCCAGACCCCAGAAAGTTAACTATGATTTCAGACTTCACAACCACCTTCCATATTTAGTAATAGATCCATCCCCAAGTTGCCACTACCATGTTACCATTGGTGGAATAGGTTGATAATAACATTACAAGGAAAATTTGTACCAATAACTAGAGATATTCAAACTATGAGCAAATGGTGAGTAAATGCAGTAGAGAGCAAACGGAAAAAAAGGACGGGAAATAGATTAGACGTTCAAGTTCCGTCAAACATAACTACAAAATTTAGGATACAGAATTACAGAACATGCCAAAGCACGGAATCGGTTACAAGGAGTTAAAAGAAAACCTAATCCACGATATAAGAGGATATAAGATACTGTTACCACTTTCATGAGAGGAGGAGAGATACAAACCTGAACCGGCTTTCTCCTTAACACCTGAAACGCTTCTGCTCTCATAGACAAAAACCTAAGGAACTTCTTTGTTAGTATATTTTCGAGTTCATCTGACTGTTTCACCTGCAGCATTAATCACACATGAGGAGCTTAAACCTTTTTTCAAGTGATTTCCAAAATCCAGAATCCTATAATTCCTTGTGAAGTCTACTTAATTTCGGAACTAATACAGTTTCTACCCAGTCCAGCACAATCAGTAGTTTAGCTAAGAATTCCAAAATGTTAGGTGGATTCATTTAAAAAGGCTTTGCAAGCTGCATGCAGATGTCAGGCTATATGAAGCTCTTGGAGGAACATGGTCTTGCAACAAATTGATAGGCAAATCTCAAATTTTGATTTACCGTCTTGTTGAAATACAACACACTAATGATTAGACACGTATTCCAGTCTGTAGCATATCGAACTAGAAAGAAAGGTCTGGACTGCTAATGAATACTTGGCAAATGGCCTTTAGCATAAACAAGCAGATGTATAACTAGAGAAATACGGTTCAAGGTACCATTAATGTACTCTACTCTATAAGAACCAAAGCATAAATATGGCAGCTTTAGACAGCGTGCACCTTCATTTGTAGCTCCTTATATAGGAATATAAGAATCAATACATATGAATAGCAAAGCAAACCTACCTTTAGACTTATGCGCAAGGAATTAATAGATGTTTCAATCAAGCACCTTTCAGCCTCATTTCGACAAATCAAAACCTGTGATTGGTACATGGGAAAAATTAAATAGATTGATATAAGACATGCAGCTATTAAATACTCATTGGCACATGGAATATCAAGTATAGACAAAGGACCACGTTAGAGGTTTTTTAATAGATTTAGCAGTATCATAGCAGCAGATGAATCAGTATGCAATTATGAAGGGTTCTGTTACATTTAAAAAAACATTGCACATGAAATATTGATTATTTCTTCCTACCTTGTCATGGAGAACATGTTTACCATCAACACAGAAAGGAACGTAACTTTTCTCTAATGGCAAATATAATGAATTAATACTCTCCGTAAAAAATAATACCTTTTTCGATGCAGGATATTTAAGAGGTGGGTTGGTCAATCCATTTTTGCCATTGGAGAGGCACTTAGCAGCAAAATATGAGCATTGCAACTTGCATCAGTGCTACTAGATGACCCTAAATCTATGACTAGCTAGAGTTCCCAACCAACTTGGACAACTTGTTACATCTATAAAGCGACTCATCGACAATGTGTTGGCATCTAAGAAAGACAACTTGGGAACAAGCTTTGAACAACTAGCTAACAATGAGAGAGAAATTTATAAAAAATTTAAAGCGATAACTCTCTAAGCACTTCAAAATTTTGAATAACGCCATCATACTTTCAAAAACCTTAACTGCAGTTACTACCGAGCCATAAAGACATATAGTCTACGCTTGCAATGATTGTACTCAGAACAGATGGGCAAACCACGAGAACACGAAAATCTATTGTACCCATCAGAGATCTTCAAAAATCGTATAAAAGTTAAGAATATCAAACAGTTCTTACAGGATTAAGAAGAAGTTCTGGGCTTGTCCTGGAGAACATACAAAATAAGAAAGCATTATTATTTTAGTACACATGTTGGCAGGGCAATGAATAACATTTGGAAGAGAGATGAAACATCACATTGTCTGCATAACGAAACAGCAGTTCAGTAGAATATCAAAATTCTGCTTTTTGGTAGAATATCAAAATTCTGCTGCAAAAATGTTCGTGTAATTCAAAATTTTTGTTTAAGATTCTAGCCATATTATAGGTGAAAAGAATATATATGGGGTTATTCTGGATTATAGGAATCCTCCTACTGCAAATCCATTTGATGAACCACCCAAGAGACATATATTGAATTTAACCAGCATCATTAACTTTGAGTAACTGTAGCATGAAGCCATACTTTAGTTCAACCTCTGGTTTGTTATGCCTCTCTACTTCTTGGCATGGGAAATTCTGCAACCATCATGTCGAAAAGAGATTATCTAAGACAGATATAGAGTAACTAAGACATCATATTTGCGGAGAAAATTGTCTAAGTGGCTTAAAACTACTAACAGCTTTGCACTTTTATGTAAAACCATGACGCAAATCAAAAACTTTTTGAGAAGTGTCAAAATATGCCAAATTCAACAAATTGATTGGCTGAACAAATAACACATGTGGCTGAAATAACATACTACAACTACCCTCAATCCCAAGCTAGTTGGCGGAACATATAACAATACAACGGGAATGCAGAGTTCAGAATAATTTTTCTTCGGGGATGGGGGTGGGAGTGGAAGGACTGCTAGTGGCATGGCATGTGAACTCTCTAATACAAGCATATATAATGAACACCGAGAAACTAAAACTTATAAGTGTAAATAAAACGTCCTAGCAGTGCAGAAACATTCAACTTGCCTCCCAATCACCCAAACTATCACAGCATAATGCTTGTAATCGTCTCAACCTAACACTTCCGTTCATATCTCAGTGCACAAACCTCAAACATTACATCTCAGGCCAACAACAATGCAAGTCAAACACAACAACTAAAAAGACTCAACTAAGAGTTTAGTATTCTAACATAAAACTTTTTTTCAAAAAGAATTCTATTATAAAACTGCAAAAAATTCTTATGATAGTTAAAAATGCTACATTACCTGAAGACACATAGCTGCTTCGAGCGTGTTTCTTATGCATGTTAAATACAATCGTAACGAATTTGCCTGCAAATTAAATCAAAAAACGATAACCACTCTGCATTTTGCCCAATATAACCACACACACACAGAAAAATCCTGGATCTAAATCTATTGAGCTAGTAAATAAGATGAAATAATTCAAACGCAGCTCAATTCTCTACAAATACACACACATTGACTCCAGAAAGTAGAATTGAATTGAAGAATGTTAATATGATCAAATCCCTAAAATACACAGTATATTTCGAATTTTACCCCCTTTTTTTCTCGAAATGAAAGTACTTACCATTAAAAACTGTCTCGCTTGATTTTCGCTTTGAATTGAATATAGTATAAGCCGATCGATCGATGTTTTAGCTGAGTTTTGCTAAGTCTATGCTACTGCCAATTTTATTGTGCTTTGTGTGCATGTTAAGTTAAGGACTGCTAAAATGCGCCGGCGTGAAGGAAGTAAAGTGAAACCAAAAAAAATCGTTGAAAATGAAATTTAAAAAACAAAAAGGGATCCGACCTACCGGATTCGAACCAGTGACCTAAGGATTAGCTGTGGGCTTCCATTCCGACTACAGTCCTCCGCTCTACCAACTGAGCTAAGGTCGGTTTGGTCAAATGTATCACATTTTCTAATAGTTCAAGTATTTAACAGGTGATTAGGAGGTTAAATAAATTATGACATATGTTTAACTTTGGAAGGTAGTTAAGGTACAATTGGACCATTATTGGTATAGNGCGTGAAGGAAGTAAAGTGAAACCAAAAAAAATCGTTGAAAATGAAATTTAAAAAACAAAAAGGAATCCGACCTACCGGATTCGAACCAGTGACCTAAGGATTAGCTGTGGGCTTCCATTACCCGACTACAGTCCTCCGCTCTACCAACTGAGCTAAGGTCGGTTTGCTCAAAGGTATCACATTTTCTAATAGTTCAAGTATTTAAAAGATGATTAGGACATTAAATAAATTAAAACTAATGGATGCGTTTATTGACATATGTTTAACTTTGGAAGGTAGTTAAGGTACAATTGGACCATTATTGGTATAAAAGAATAAGTAGAGAAAATAACAAGTAATTGATTACCTAAGTCGTCTTATCCTTGTTAAGTTAAGAGAGGCAAGAGAAAAACGATATTCCGAGAAGATGTGCTTGTATTTCATTATGATCAAACTTTAGCATTATTTGTTACTAAGACAAAGTCGTGTGAGAATATAGAGATCAAATATGGCCCAAAAAAAAGTAGAGATCAAACATATGTAATCGATGCCATCTATTTGTTGATATGTTGAGCGGTGTTTTAAAAAGCGTTTTCGGGGTGAGTCTCGGGCGAGGCGTACCAAAAACGCTCTGGGGCGATGGTGTAGGGAGGAAGTCTCGTACGCCCAGCAATTTGGGGCGTATGCCTGAGCGTTTGGGGCACGTTTTTTTAGTGAGGAATAAACCTTAGAGACTTTTATTTGTTGAATAAGTC